>JACEFO010001909.1:0-13471 GCA_015342445.1 Digitaria exilis
TTAAATCAATGCAACAGGGAATTAAGGGTTGAAATTCAAAAATCCATCAAAATTCAATTTTAATTCAAAAAACAAGGTTGTTGGTACCCAATGAAAACTCGAGATTTTTGTACTAAACTTGAAAATCTCCAAAAATAAAAGTTGTTTGTCATCACAAATAAACCCTAGTCACTGTTGGGAACTTTTGAAAATTTTGCAGTTTAGTCCCTCAAAAACTCAAATTACCATTCTGGGCACCTTTTTTGTTTTTGGGTTGTTTGAGCTTGAAAAACTTGAATTTCAAGTTCACCCCAAAAAGAAAGTTGTGTCCCATCTTCCAAACTCCAACTTTTATTTTTACACTTTTTCAAGTTCAGTTCAAATTTTGGGAGAAAATTCGAATTTTGAAATCGGAGCTCCACGGGCAAGCTACAGTGCCCCTGGCGCGCCCTGCGCTGGCCGGAGCTCGGCCGCCACGTGGCCGGCGAGCGGCGCAGGCGGCGCCGAGCTGGCCACAGCCGCGGCGGACGCTGGCGCTTGTCGCCTAGCTCTTGTCTCGCCCCTCCCGAGCCGTCACTTCGCCGTCGTCGAGCCGCTCCGCCTCGCGCCGCGCGAACGCCATCATGCGGTCGGAGCGCCGCCGTGGCCACGCGCGCGCGCGTCGCGCTGAGCAGCTCCGCAGGCCGCGATCTCCTCCACTCCGCGCCAAATGCACTGTAGAGGATCCCCCGACGTCGCTGTTGGATTTCCCTCGCCCCGTCGAGTCGCTCGCGCGCTGCCCGAGCTCGCTCCGCATTCATGGCGGCCTGCTCGCGCCGCGCTGCGCGCTCGCTCGCTCCCGAGGCAGCACAGTGCTCCTTTGCGTGCCCAAGCACTCCACCGAGCACTCCAACCCCTACTCTCACTAGCTCACTTGGCCATTTCCATTTCCCCGCGCTCGCTCGGTCTTCTTCTTCCTCGCGCCGCGCGAACCGAGCCGAGCTTCTCCGAGAAATTCACCTTCCACACTCCACCATTCCCAAATTCGTCCCGCACGAAGCTAGCCCTCTACTCCAGCTCCAAATCCCCCCACTTTCCCCAAGCTATTGTCGCTTCTCCGGCGAGAATTCGTGATTTCCCCCAAATCGCGATTTTCGGCCGCCGGAGCACCCGCACGTCGAGACCCTACTCCGAGCCGTCCCCGAGGTCAACCGAGCACGCCATTAGCTTCCTCGAGCTCCACTGGTGCTCTAGGACCCTTCAAACCTCGACGAACGACCCCGACCTCACCGGCGTAGAAGCCGCGGCGGCCGCGCCGCCACTCCATCGTCGCCGGCGAGACTCCGACCATCCCCGGCCTCCCAACCGTCCCCAACCGACTCGTGGTGAGCCCAGGACTCTTTTCCCCCACTTCCCCGTGCCTAGTTCGCCGTCGTTTGGCCGGCGCAACTCCGGCGAGGCCCAGGGACCGAAGTTCATCGTCTTCGTTTTCCCAGGGTCCTCTGTGCAAAAGTCCAGGGACTTGTTCGTGAAGTTTTGAAAGTTCTAGGGTTCCCTGCGAAAATAGATTCTTAAACCTAGATTTGATTTTCCCGAATCTTGTAAAATCCATTAAAAATCGTACAAAAATCAGAAAAATGCACAAAAATACTCCCTGGATTCATGAGAGTCTATACTTCAATCTCTATTAGACATGTTTATACTTTTGACGAACTGTTTTTGAATTAAAATTCAAACTATGAAAATTGAAAGTTGTGCACCATTTCAAATCCAGAGCTCCGCTAGGGTTGAGCTTTGGATATGTTGTTGTAGTGACTTTGGACAGCTTGTGTCCAAAGGGGACCTAAAAATATGCAGTGTAGCTCCAGTTATGAATTAAAATGTATTTCCTGTCTTTTTGCAGTGCAGAAATCATTAAAAATAATCTGTGCAGTGAAAAATCACCATTTTGCTCCAGAGGACTAAAAACTTGTTAGCACACCTGTTAAAAATGAAAAACTTAATTTTTGCTCTGTTTAGACTAGCAAATAAATAAATATGTGTTTTTGGATAGAAATTTATTGAGGATTATCCAAGGGTTATTTTGAGCCACCACTTGGCCAGAGCCCTCCTCATGCTTATGCCTAGCTTTGGTAGGAAAATCTCCTGAAATGGATGAATTTTCAATTTTATATGAATTTATTTCAATTCTGCAGATAGCTGTTTGATATATTTTTAATAAATTATGTGTAGCTCAGAATTAGCTAAATTTTGGAGTGAGCTTAGCTCTTATACTCCAGTAGCTGTCATAAAGTTTATAGCTAAAAATGATGAACAGAAATGGAGAAACAAAAATGAGAAGGAATCTAGGTGGAAATTGATTTATATAAAAGAATAACTTTTTTTGGTAATTAGTTAGAATAAAATGGATGGAATCTGAAATTCCAGAACAGCACCCAAATTTGTGAAGAAATAAATAGAATTCTTTTATATATGTACACAATCACCATCGAAATCAAATAAAACTTTTCCACACCTACACCCTATTTTGTGAAGAAATTAGTAATGCTTAAGCATGTCTAGGTGAATATGGCCTTCAAAGGCCTTAGTCTTAGAATATATAGGCAGCCGCCTTAAACTATGCATCTCATGTAGAAGGCGCCATCCCGGACGGCAACTACCACCTCATCCCCGCAGACGAGGAAGAAGTCCCGGAGCGACGGTGCCGGCGAAGAATCGACCAACCCGGAGGCTAACCCCCAGTCCGAGCAAGAAGGCAAGCCCCGGAGCATAACCTAACCTTTACCAAATTATGCACTTTGAATTCCTATGTTGTGCATTTACGTTTCAAGGAGTTGATTGAATACCTTAGCTGCAAATTTCCTAGTACCTATGACTTGCAACACTAGTATGAAAGGATCGATAGAGCATTGCTACAGGTCCGTTACAAGTCGAGTGATTTCCTGTCACTCGCGAGACATAGGAATTGCTTGTCTTTACTTATGTTGGAATCATAAGGATTGACGGGCGGGATGATAGATGTAGATCTCCCGTCCGTGTATGATAATTGATTTAAGGTCGGAATGTGTGGATGAGTGTGTCAAGTTTTTGAACGTACCACATGCATGCCGATATATGGGAGTCGGTAAGCCCGGTACCAGATTGAAGCAGCTAGGGCCGATAGCCATCTCTCCTTGGAAACTTTGTTTTCCCCTGCCGTACACTTGTGGATATATGCGTGAGACTGTGAGTGAAGCAGTAAACCTTTATCCTAAGGAAATGGACCCGGTTCCGAATTGTGGATCGATGGGAAAGGTTGGGAAATGCTTGTACCTTTTATAGCAAGCAGAGTATCCGTGTGTGTTGGGTTTCCCCTGGCCAGGTAGCAGAAATTCGGTTCGAACTGTCCGCTTCTCGCGGTTAATGAGACTGCTTGACCGCCATGCTACATTGAGTAACAAGTGGAATTATGAGATTTATGAACTTGTTGTATGAATTAAATTGTATTGCACCACTTGTATGCTTAGAAAGGATGCTAATCTAGAATGGTTAAATTTACTAGAATATGATGCTAAAATTTGAAAGCAAGGACTTACTTAGTTGCTTTTTGGCAAACAAACCCACCAGCCAAAAGCCTCTCATTGTCTAGATGTCGGTGATATAGATTTCACCCGACGGGTAAGCCTTGCTGAGTATTAGTATACTCAGCCTTGCTTGTGGCATTAATTTACAGGTACACCGTTGGATGTCGATGCTTTGTCTTGGCCTACCCAGGTTCCACCTGGCTGGCACATCGAATGGGTTCCGTCCTCTGCCGAGGATCGGGAGGAGTAGCATCGTGGCAGGCTTCAGCACGGTGTTATTTGTATCGTCGTTAGATTTATTCCGCTGCAATGAACTTTCATTTCCGCTGCAAGACTTTTATACTCTGATTTAAATTTGAACTTGGTTTGTAATAACTTGTGATACCTATTTGTGTAAGTTAATTTGTGGAATGTTGTAATCTCTGGAACTCACCTTCGTGTGGGCGTGCTGTTGTTTCGATCGAGAAAAGTACGTGGTTTAATCGGGTTTAATCCGACGGCGCTCCAGCTTATTCCGGATTAAGTGCCTGACTACGTGATTAGTGGTCCCAAGGTACTTAACTTGGAATAATTTCGGAGTGGTCCGCCACAGCTGGCATCAGAGCCGAAGCAGCGCACCGGAGAGAGCAACAACCCTTAATAAACAATTTTTGAATAAAATTTGCCAACTCGTGCTTCCGACGCGCTTTGCGAAGGAAGGTTATTGTTAGGACCGTTAAGGATGTTACCTAGAACGTGAAGCCTATGTGGGTTAAGGGATCACGATATGATAGGTGGCAAATAGTATATTATACTGACTTCCAGCACATTTCATTCTGTCATTTACTTTACGCAATGGTGGGCGCAAGGTACGGCGATTGCTGTAACGTACCACGGCACTATATGAAAATATAGTGGCGGCACATAGTCAATACGCTGTGACGGCGTATGAAACTAGAATAGCATGGTGGGCGCAAGGTACGGCGATTGCTGTAGCGTACCACGGCATCATATGCAAATATGATGGCGGCACAAAGTCAATACGCTATTTCAATAGCGTATGAAACTGTCAATATGTTGCCTGGTGACATATGAACATTGCCCGTTCAATGTTAAACGTTCGGGTGCCACCTCTATAGTGGGTGGTAATGAATGGAGACGCTTTCGTGAGTGCTGGCACGAAAGGTTGATTATATGCTCTGGAATGGAATTTTCTGCAGGTACACTAACCGCGATTCCGTATATTGAAACGGTTAGAGAAATTCGACTAGATAATATAGGGAGAGACGAATATTGCCTAGCCACCGGCACTAACTTCGTAAGCCAAAAGTTATTGGCATGTGTGTTGGTGAGAACGAATAGGCCGCTCATGCATTGCATCTCACTGAATTAATATCAAATTTTAACCATGACCAAATCGAACCGCCGTCAAAGAAATTGAAATCACAACCCAAAAATCCTGCTGAGAACAATCTGTTTGCACCCTTAATTCGAAACTGAAAACGTTGTCAAATGAAAAAGTTTCAACATGAAAGTTGTCATAAATATTATGAAGTATATGCTGGAGAAATTTCAACGAAAATGGTTCAGTAAAACTGGAGTTATGCTAAAAATGGTAACCCCCTGTCTGCTGGAAATTCTGGGGACAGTGAGATAAAAATTGAATTTTTACACCATCTTAACGACAGTTTCTGCTCAAACCTCCAACATGAAACTTGTTAGGAATTACTTAAACAATGTTCTGGCCAAATTTGGGAATTTTTGAGCTTGTAGATTTCGAGTTTTGTAATTTTTACTACCCTGCCCAGAATCTGTTTTTGTTCTTTGGCGCTAACCGGTTCTCACCCTTGCCCCTTTTTCTTTTGGTTCAGATGGACGCCCTCGCTGACCTGGCTAGCTACCCCAACGACGTGTCCTTCTCTGATTGCTTGGGATGGGAAGGCTTCCCTAGCATCTTGTGGTCGGTTCTACAGGCACTTGGCTACCCTACACCGCCACAGTATGAGAGGACGATTATCCGAGACCGGGTGTGGTTCGTTCCCGGCGTCGGTTGGTGTTACCGCCAACCCGCGTGTCCTAGTTCCCCCACTGGACGGTGGAAGTTCACGGACACCCACATGGAGACGACGTGCGAGCTAGCTTGCCTGAATTGGCATTAGCTCTTTTGTGCTCAGACCCAGGAGTTGGTTGAGCACCGGTTACTGGGTTTATTCCCACCGACTCAGCCGGATGATCCCCACTGGATGAGCGTTTACTTAGTTCCCTTTGAGGATGGCGGAGAACCCGTCGCTGCAGCCGCCTGATGATGGGTGGATGCGGGCGTATCACCGCCTCAGGCAACTGCTTGGACGGTCGCAGAGCGAGATGCTTCAACATTGCTATGGACATGTCCGCTCGCGCCCGCGACATAGGGGTTGAGAGGACCTCCTTGTCCATTGAAGGTGACCACTAGAGATGCCATGATTGCTGACTTGGAGAGGCAATTGAATGACATCTCCAGATTGCACACAACAAACACCCAAATGAGTTAGCACAAACTAGAGATGAGCTTGAGGAGGTACACGGTACCTTGGAGCATGCCAATGCTATGCTTGCGCCCATGGACGCTCAGCACCTTCTTGACCAACAAGGAGGGGATGTGGATGGTGAAGGAAGAGGCCCCGATTCCGACATGGACACCTGAGGAACGACATGCCGCCCCTTCCAGCTCCACCTTCACCTATGGGCAGCGAGGCTACCGCTAACAATTTGGATGATTTTTAGAGTGGTAGTAGCAAGTACTCTCGCTAGGCCTAAGTTTTGGCTTCATGTTGTAATAGGCTAGATGGAGTGAGCTCCCCTTGTTATCTTTTGTGGCAAATGTAAAATTAATGGTGAGGTTGTGGTGTAAAACTTGATGAAGTTGTAATAGCTGTGTTGAAAACATTTCTGCAGCTAACCTTGTTTTAATTATTGTGGGTTTTTCCATTCATTTCTGGGCAGTGATGTGAACTACAAAGTTTTTGGCATTTTGGTCAAACAAAATGATCACCAAATTGCAACCCCATTGGTTAAGCGAAATAAAAATGGCAAACCAAAACACTACAGCTCGGCCTGCTGAAAAACAGCAAAATGCAGAGAGCTAAAAGATTGAATTTTTTCGCTTAGTTCCAGTCCGAATTTGATTCTGAGCCCCAACATGAAAGTTGTAGAGCATAAAATTTTCGAGCTACTGACCGAATGGGAGCATTTGACTTGTTTCCTGTTGGGAGATATGGTTTTCTTCCGAACTGCGTGCTGATGTGTCATTCTGCGCAGTACACTTCAATATGTTGTCACATTCTATCTTGTCATTTATTATGCAAGCTTATGAGATGTGGCTAATACAAGTACCTACTGCAGATGGCAATCACCCGCAGCGGTCACGACGCTCAGTGGCTCCAACGCTAACCAGCAGGGGCCAGAGGGCAGCAACAGCCACCGCCACCTCCTCCACCGCAGCAACCTCCGACGTGGCAGCAGTTGTATGCCACGCAAACGGAGATTCTCCGGAACCACCGGAACATCAGCAGCAGATGATGCAGCAGCAGATGCTTCAGCAGGGAGGTCAACGGGCCCCTCAGCCTCAGGTGGCCAGATACGAGGATTTTCTGGCAACGCACCCGCCGATTTTCTCTCGAGCTGATGAGCCCTTGGAGGCCGACACCTGGATTCGAGCCATCGAGTCCAAGTTCACCATCCTGGCGACGCCTTGCACCTCCAACCGCAAGGTCGTGTTCGCGGCGCAGCAGCTCCGCGGCCCAGCTCTCCTTTGGTGGGAGAACCTACCTGGCCCTGCAGCAGGAGGGTCATGTAGTGAGTGGGATGAGTTTTAAGGCTGTTATTCAAGGCTCATCACATTCCGGATCCGGTCTGGATTGAGCGGAAGTTGGATGAGTTTTTGGCGCTGACCCAGGGTACCCGCACATGCTGCAGTACGCCCAGCCTTCAATGGTATGTGCCCCTACGCGGGTCATCACGTTGACTCTGACGAGAAGAAGCTAGAGAGGTTCCGACGTTGGCCTTAACACCAAGTTGAAGCACAGTGGCCACCACCCGCGCTGCCACGTACGGCGATCTCGTGAACCTTGCCATCGCCAGGAAGACGCCAATGTTGGTGCACAAGGCGGAGAAGAAGAGGAAAGACTCCCACTGGACCGTCGAGCGCACAAGCCACAGAGGGTCCGCCTGGTTCCCCCGGCTTTGCACCGCAGGGACAGTCCAGGGCACCTCAGGGAGGTGATGGGTTGCTAGGCCGCCACAGCTAATGCGCCCCGTTTCCCTCCACGCCGCAGCAGCAGCAAGCACCAAGCAAAATGCACAGCAGCCAGCTCGCCCTGGAAGCCGGCTATCAGTGCTTCAAGTGTTGGAAGTAAAGATCACTTTATCAAGATTGCCCGCAGAACAAGCAGCAAAACCAACGCTCGTGAACTCAGCAAGGCAAGGGCAAGCAGCAGCAGCGTGTGCAGGTTCGACAAGGGCGGCTTTTAACTACACACACCTTGGCCGACCTACCCGAGGGAGCCCCAGAACATGACTGGTACCTTCCCTATCTGCACTCAACCTGCTGTGATATTGTTTGATTCCGGGGCAACACATAGTTTTTATAAGCACAAGATTTCATGTGAAAATGCGGATTAAAATCATACCCATACCAAATCCATCTTCATGTGATATCGACTGCGGGAGGTAAAAATTGCATCCAACCAAGTCACCCGAAAGGTTTCCAATCAGGCTGGGGAAGTAAAACATTTCCTACTGATTTGATTCTGCTTGGTATGGAAGGAATTGACAATTGTGTTAGGAGCCAATTGGATGACTCAACATCAAGGTTGTCCTAGATGTTGCGGAACGAGTTTGTTTTGAGGGAATAAACTCGCCTACGCATGGCCCGAGTGTGCTATATCTGCCACAACGGGACTTGCGTCGATGCGTGTGGCTATACAATGGTAGAAACCCAACTAAAGGACATTCCGGTGGTATGTGAGTATGCCGATGTATTTCCGGATGACTTACCTGGGATGCCGCCGATAGGGGACATTGAATTTGTGATTGAACTTCAACCTGGCACAGCACCTATATCAAAGAGACCATATAGAATGCCACCCAATGAATTGGCTGAATTAAAAAATTCAACTCCAAGAATTGCTAGATAAAGGTTTCATTCGTCCAAGTGTATCGCCTTGGGGATGTCCCGCTATCTTTGTGAAGAAAGAAGGACCATTCCTTGAGGTTGTGTATTGATTACCGGCCCTCTCAATGCGGTAACTATTAAAGAACAAGTACCCACTCCCCCGTATTGACATCTTGTTTGACAACTAGCTGGCGCCAGAGTGTTCTCCAAGATTGACCTTCGCTCTGGCTATCACCAAATCAAAATCAGGCCTTGTGACATTCCAAAGACTGCCTTTTCCACACGTTATGGACTTTATGAATTCTTGGTTATGTCTTTTGGACTCACCAATGCCCCAGCCTACTTCATGTACCTCATGAATTCGGTCTTCATGTCTGAACTAGACAAGTTTGTGGTGGTTTTCATTGACGACATTCTTATATATTCTAAGAATGAGGAAGAGCATGCCGAGCACCTTCGCATTGTTCTTCAGAGGCTGAGAGATCACCAGCTCTACGCCAAGTTCTCCAAGTGTGAATTCTGGCTGGAGAGTGTGAAATTCTTAGATTCGGAGTTTTCTGGGTTTGGCCGGTTATTACCGCCGTTTTATTCCGGACTTCTCTCGGATTGCGAAGCCCATGACCGAACTCTTAAAGAAGGGAGTCAAATTCGAGTGGAATGACAAATGTGAGGAAGCTTTTCACACTTTGCGAAGACATTTAACTTCAGCCCCAGTTTTGGCTCAGCCCGATTGCACCAAGCCCTATGATGTCTACTGCGATGCATCAGGCACCGGTCTTGGCTGTGTTCTCATGCAAGAGAACCGAGTCATTGCTTATGCTTCTCGAGCACTTCGGCCTCATGAGCAAAACTACCCCACGCATGATCTTGAGTTAGCAGCGGTTAATTCATGCTCTCAAGATGTGGAGACACTATCTGATGGTGTTCCATGCAACATACACACCGACCACAAGAGCCTCAAATATGTCTTCACTCAAGCACATTTGAATATGAGGCAGCGAAGATGGTTGGAGTTAGCAAAGGGACTATGACCTTAGTGTGCATTACCACCCCGGCAAGGCAAATGTGGTTGCGGATGCACTAAGCCGCAAGGCTCATTGTCATTGTCTTTCCGTGGAGTCCTACGCTGACACCTTGTGCCATGAAATGGGCAAAGCTCAACTTAGAGATTGTTCCACACAGGTACTTCAACCATATTTCAGTCGAACCAACCTTGCATGATCAGATTGTTGAAGCCCAATTTAAATGACGCAAAGATTAAAATCCTTAAAAGGAAATTGTCGAAGGAGAAGGTGAAGGAAAAAATACAAGTGTTTTCCGGCTAGATGGGCAGGAGTGATGTGGTTTGGACATCGCATCGTGGTGCCCAAAAAACACGGAACTGCCGAAGGAAGATTATGGATGAGGCCCATCTCTCCAAATTTTCTATCCATCCCGGTAGCACCAAAATGTACCAAGATTTGAAACAAAACTTTTGGTGGACTCGTATGGAGCGAGAAATTGCCACGTATGTGTCGGAATGTGACACGTGTCAGCGGGTTAAGGCTAGCCACTTGAAGTAGCAGGCACGCTTCAACCTCTACCTATTCCCTCATGGAAGTGGGAAGATATAAGCATGGACTTCATTGTTGGACTTCCCAGAACCCCTTAGGGGCATGACTCCATTTGGGTAATTGTGGACCGCCTTACCAAGACCGCACATTTTATTCCGGTCAATACCATTTTATACCGCTAAGAGGTACGCTGAGATTTATTTGGAACGGATCGTTTGGTCTACATGGGGTACCCAAGACGATAATTTCAGATCGTAGTACTCAGTTTGTAGCACGCTTTTGGGTACAATTGCAACTATCCCTAGGCACAAAACTGATCCGTAGTTCAGCATATCACCCTCAGACCGATGGGCAGACGGAAAGGGTAAATCAAATACTTGAGGATATGCTTCGAGCTTGTGTTATCCATTATGGGAAGAATTGGGAGAAATGTTTATCTCTGGCCGAATTCTCCTATAACAACAGCTTACCAAGCGAGTCTTAAAATGGCACCTTTCGAAGCCTTATATGGTAGAAGATGTCAGAACCCCTTTTGTGTTGGTCCCAGGCAGGCGAGAGGTATACCTATGGCCCTGACCTTGTAAAGGAAGCGGTAGAAAAGGTTAGGATCATCCGCGAAAATTTGAGAACCACCCAGTCACGGCAAAAGAGTTACTCTGATCAACGGCGGAAGCCACTTCAATTCAAAGTTGGTGACCACATGTATCTCAAGGTCTCCCCGACCAAGGGTGTGCAAAGATTTGGGTTTAAAAGGAAAACTTGCACCTCGTTACATCGGCCCATATGAAATTACTCAACAAATGTGGACCGGTAGCCTACCGTGTGAAGCTTCCCGAGAAGCTCTCAGCCGTGCACGACGTTTTCCACGTTTCCCAACTCAAGAGGTGTTTTACGTGTTCCGACCGAAGTTGTTGAACCAGAAGAACTCTCGGTTGAACCGGATCTCTCTTATGATGAGCATCCCGTTAAAATCCTCGCTGAGAAAAGAGAGACAAACACGAAGGAAAGGAATTAAAATGTACAAAATTCAGTGGAGTCATCACTCCGAAGACGAAGCCACGTGGGAAACCGAAGACTATCTTAAGAAGAATTTCCCCGACATCCTTTCGTAAGCCAAGGTACCTTTCCCACCTTATTCCTAAGTTTAATCGAATCTCGGGACGAGATTCCTTTTTAAGGGGGGTAGGGCTGTAACATCTCTGATGTCAAAGTTTTAAAAGTACACTTAAAACAAGTGCAAAAAGGGAAATAAGGGTGTTAGGATTCTAAAATTCATCAAAATTCAAATTGAAATTCAAAAACAAAGGTTGTTTGACACCCAACTGAAATCTCAAGAATTTTGTACTAAACTTGAAAATCTCCAAAAATAAAAGTTGTTTAGTCATCACAAATATAGCCAAGTCACTGTTTGGAACGTTTGAAAAATTTTGCAGTTTAGCCCCCTCAAAAACTCGAAAAACCAATCTGAACACCTTTTTAAATTTGGGTTGTTTGAGCTCGAAAAAAATTTGAAATTTTGGGGTTCGCCCCAAAAGGAAAGTTGTGTCCCACCTCCCAAACTGCAACTTTTGTTTTTACACTTTTTCATTTTCAGTTCAAATTTTTGGAGAAAATTCAAAAGGGCGCAAAGGAGCTCCACGGGCGCCCAACAGTCGCCCTGGCGCGCCACTGCTCCGGCCGGGAGCCTGCCGCCACGTGGCCGGCGAGCGGCGGGAGCGCGCCGCCGAGCTGGCCAAGCCGCGGCGTCTCGGTGGCTCTTGTCCTCGAGCGTTTGTCCAAGCCCTCCGCGCCGTCACATCGCCGCTCGACCGCTCGCTTGCCTCGCGCCGCGCGCTTGCGCGCCATCATGGCGGTCGGAAGCGCCCCCGTGGCCGCACGCGCGCGCGCGTCGCGCTGAGCCATCCTTCGCGCTAGATTCTCTTGTCACTCCGTGCCAAACGCTCTGCAGAGGATCTTCCCACTTCTCCACGCCACAATCTCCGACCCCCAATCCCGTGCGCGCGCTCTGCTTCAAGCTCACAGCGCCATCAATGGCGACCGCGACAGCCCGCGCACGCGCACACACGCCACCAAGGGCCGCTCAGTGCCTTCTGGCTCACCCAGACAACACCCCACCGAGCACTCACACTCCTTCCCCTCAGTCCAGACATAGCCATTTTCACTTCCCCGCGCGCTCGCTCCGTCGTCTTCAACCTCGCGCCGCGCGGACCGAGCCGAGCTTCGAAGTGAAATTCGCCCTCCACTCTCCACCATTCCCAAAATTCCTCGCGCACAAAGCTAGACCCCTTCACTAGCTTCCATTTCCCCCACTTCTCACGAGCTCTCCCCAACCCTCCGGCGAGAAGAATCGAGGATTTCCCCCAAATCTCCATTTTTTGGCCGCCGAGAGCACCCTCACGTCGAGACCCTACTTCGAGCCATCCCCGAGGTCAACCGAGCACGCCAACAGCTTCCCCGAGTTCCACTGGTGCCTCTAGGGACCCCTCCAACCCCAACGAGACCCACTGCCCTCGCCTGAATCGAGCTTGCTGCGGCGGCCGCATCGCCACCGCACGTCGCCGGCGAACTCCGAACTTCCCCCGCCTCCCAACCGCCACCAATCGACTCGTGGTTGAGCCCCTGGTTCTTTTCCCCCACTTCCCCGACCCTAGCTCCCGTCGTTTGGCCGGCGCAACTCCGGCGACGAGCCGAGCAGCATTATGTCATCATCTTCGTTTTTCCAGGGTTCCCAGTGTATAAAGTCAGGGACCTGTATCGCGGAAGTTTTAAAAGTTCTAGCGGTCATCCAGCGTAAAAATATTCTTAACACCTAGATCTATTTTCTAACACGATCTGTAAAGATCGCTAAAATCGTACAAAAATCAGAATGATAGAATGATAGAATTCATACGCCGTCCGTGTATTGATAATTGATTTTTTTTAAAGATCGAAACGTTCCGTGGTTGAGTGTGTTTTCAGTTTTTGACGTACCCACATGCCAGCCGATATAATGGGAATCGGTAAGCCCGTGGCGGTACCCAGATTGAAGCAGCTAGGGCCGATTAGCAATCTGCTCCTTGGAAACTTTGTTTCCCCTGCCGTACACTTGTGGATATATGCGTGAGACTGTGAGTGAAGCAGTAAAAACCTCTATCCTAAGGAGGTGGAATTTCGGATCCGAATTGTTGGATCGATGGGAAAGGTTGGAAAGTTCTTGTACCTTTTATAGCAAGCATTATCCGTGTGTGTTGGGTTTTCCCTGGCCAGGTAGCAAAATTCGGTTCGAA
>JACEFO010001911.1:0-97173 GCA_015342445.1 Digitaria exilis
ATGAAAACTTAATTTTTACTCTGTTTAGCACTAGCAAATAAAATATAAATATGTGTTTTTGGGATAGGAAATTTATTGAGGACTTATCCAAGGGTTATTTTGAGCCACCACTTGGCCGAGCCCTCCTCATGTACTTATGACCTGCTTTGGTAGTGTAGAATCTTCCTTAAATGGATGAAATTTTCAATTATATATGAAATTTAATTTTCATTTCTGTAGATAGTTGTTTGATTATATTTTTAATAGATTATGTGTAGCTCAGATTAGCAAATTTTGGAGTGAGCCTAGCTCTTATACTCCAATAGCTGTCATAAAGTTTTATAGCTAAAAATTGATGAAAAGAAAAGGAGAAACAAAAATGAGAAGGGAATCTAGGTGGAAATTGATTATATAAAAGAATAACTTTTTTTTGGTACATTAGTTAGAATAAAATGGATGGAATCTGAAATTCCAGAACAGCACCCAAATTTGTGAAGAAATAAATAGAATTCTTTATATATGTACACCAATCACCACCGAAATCAAATAAAACTTTTCCACACCTACACCCTATTCTTGTGAAGAAATTAGTAATGCTTAAGCATGTCTAGGTGAATATGGCCTTCAAAGCCTTAGTCTTAGAATATATAGGCAGCCGCCTTAAACTATGCATCTCATGTAGAAGGCGCCATCCCCAGACGGCAACTACCACCTCATCCCCGCAGACGAGGAAGAAGTCCCGGAGCGTGGTGCCAGCGAAGAATCGACCAACCCGGAGGCTAACCCCCAGTCCGAGCAAGAAGGCAAGCCCCGGAGCATAACCTAACCTTTACCAAATTATGCACTTTGAATTCCCTATGTTCGTGCATTTACGTTTCAAGGAGTTGATTGAATACTCTAGCTGCAAATTTCCTAGTACCTATGACTTGCAACACTAGTATGAAAAGATCGATAGAGCATTGCTACAGATCCGTTACAAAGTCGAGTGATTTCCTGTCACTCGCCGAGACATAGGAATTGCTTGTCTTACTTATGTTGGAATCATAAGGATTGACGGGCGGGATGATAGATGTAGATCTCCCGTCCGTGTATGATAATTGATTTAAGGTCGGAATGTGTGGATGAGTGTGTCAAGTTTTTGAACGTACACATGCATGCCGATATATGGGAGTCGGTAAGCCCGGTACCAGATTGAAGCAGCTAGGGCCGATAGCCATCTCTCCTTGGAAACTTTGTTTTCCCCTGCCGTACACTTGTGGATATATGCGTGAGACTGTGAGTGAAGCAGTAAACCTTTATCCTAAGGAAATGGACCCGGTTCCGAATTGTGGATCGATGGGAAAGGTGGGAAATGCTTGTACCTTTTATAGCAGGCAGAGTATCCGTGTGTGTTGGGTTTCCCCTGGCCAGGTAGCAGAAATTCGGTTTGAACTGTCCGCTTCTCGCGGTTAATGAGACTGCTTGACCGCCATGCTACATTGAGTAACAAGTGGAATTATGAGATTTATGAACTTGTTGTATGAATTAAATTGTATTGCACCACTTGTATGCTTAGAAAGGATGCTAAACTAGAATGGTTAAAATTACTAGAATATGATGCTAAAATTTGAAAGCAAGGACTTACTTAGTTGCTTTTTGGCAAACAAACCCACCAGCCAAAAGCCTCTCATTGTCTAGATGTCGGTGATATAGATTTCACCCGACGGGTAAGCCTTGCTGAGTATTAGTATACTCAGCCTTGCTTGTGGGCATTAATTTACAGGTACACCGTTGGATGTCGATGCTTTGTCTTGGCCTACCCAGATTCACCTGGCTGGCATATCGAATGGGTTCCGTCCTCTGCCGAGGATCGGGAGGAGTAGCATCGTGGCAGGCTTCAGCACGGTGTTATTTGTATCGTCGTTAGATTTATTCCGCTGCAATGAACTTTCATTTCCGCTGCAAGACTTTATACTTTGATTTAAATTGAACTTGGGTTGTAATAACTTGTGATACCTATTTGTGTAAGTTAATTTGTGGAATGTTGTAATCTCTGGAACTCACCTTCGTGTGGGTGTGCTGTTGTTTCGATCAAGAAAAGTACGTGGTTTAATCGGGTTTAATCCGACGGCGCTCCAGCTTATTTCCGGATTAAGTGCCTGACTACGTGATTAGTGGTCCCAAGATACTTAACTTGGAATAATTTCGGAGTGGTCCGCCACAGCTGGCATCAGAGCCGAAGCAGCGCACCGGAGAGAGCAACAGACCCTTAACAAACAATTTTTGAATAAAATTTGCCAACTCGTGCTTCCGACGCGCTTTGCGAAGGAAGGATATTGTTAGGACCGTTAAGGATGTTACCTAGAACGTGAAGCCTATGTGGGTTAAGGGATCACGATATGATAGGTGGCAAATAGTATATTCTACTGACTTCCAGCACATTTCATTCTGTCATTTACTTTACGCAATGGTGGGCGCAAGGTACGGCGATTGCTGTAACGTACCACGGCACTATATGAAATATAGTGGCGGCACATAGTCAATACGCTGTGACGGCGTATGAAACTAGAATAGCATGGTGGGCGCAAGGTACGGCGATTGCTGTAGCGTACCACGGCATCATATGCAAATATGATGGCGGCACAAAGTCAATACGTTATTTCAATAGCGTATGAAACTGTCAATATGTTGCCTGGGTGACATATGAACATTGCCCGTTCAATGTTAAACGTTCGGGTGCCACCTCTATAGTGGGTGGTAATGAATGGAGACGCTTTCGTGAGTGCTGGCACGAAAGGTTGATTATATGCTCTGGAATGGAATTTTCTGCAGGTACACTAACCGCGATTCCGTATATTGAAACGGTTAGAGAAATTCGACTAGCTAATATAGGGAGAGACGAATATTGCCTAACCACCGGCACTAACTTCGTAAGCCAAAAGTTATTGGCATGTGTGTTGGTGAGAACGAATAGGCCGCTCATGCATTGCATCCCACTGAATTAATATCAAATTTTAACCCATGACCAAATCGAACCGCCGTCAAAGAAATTGAAATCACAACCCAAAAATCCGCTGAGAACAATCTGTTTGCACCCTTAGTTCGAAACTGAAAACGTTGTCAAATGAAAAAGTTTTCAACATGAAAGTTGTCATAAATATTATGAAGTATATGCTGGAGAAATTTCGACGAAAATGGGTCAGTAAAACTGGAGTTATGCTAAAAATGGTAACCCCCTGTCTGCTGGAAATTCTGGGGGACAGTGAGATAAAAATTAAATTTTTACACCATCTTAACGACGGTTTCTGCTCAAACCTCCAACATGAAACTTGTTAGGAATTACTTAAACAATGTTCTGGCCGATTTTAGGAATTTTTGAGCTTGTAGATTTCGAGTTTTGTGATTTTTACTACCCTGCCCAGAATCTGTTTTTGTTCTTTGGTGCTAACCGGTTCTCACCCTTGCCCCTTTTTCTTTTGGTTCAGATGGACGCCCTCGCTGACCTGGCTAGCTACCCCAACGACGTGTCCTTCTCTGATTGCTTGGGATGGGAAGGCTTCCCTAGCATCTTGTGGTCGGTTCTACAGGCACTTGGCTACCCTACACCGCCACAGTATGAGAGGACGATTATCCGAGACCGAGGTGTGGTTCGTTCCCGCGTGCGGTTGGTGGTATACCGCCACCCGCCGTGTCCTAGTTCCCCCACCTGGACGGTGGAAGTTCACGGACACCACATGGAGACGACGTGCGAGCTAGCTGCCTTGAATGGCATTAGCTCTTTTGTTGCTCAGAACCAGGAGTTGGTTGAGCACCAGTTACTGGGTTTATTCCCACCGACTCAGCCGGATGATCCCCACTGGATGAGGCGTTACCTTAGTTCCCCTTTGAGGATGGCGGAGAACCCCGTCGCTGCAGCCGCCTTGATGATGAGGTGGATGCGGGCGTATCACCGCCTGCAGGCACTGCTTGGACGGTCGCAGAGCGAGATGCTCAACATTGCTATGGACATGTCCGCTCGCGCCCGCGACATAGGGGTTGAGAGGACCTCCTTGTCCATTGAGGTGACCACTAGAGATGCCATGATTGCTGACTTGGAGAGGCAATTGAATGACCTCCACATTGCGCACAACAACACCCAAAATGAGTTAGCACAAACTAGAGATGAGCTTGAGGAGGTACACGGTACCTTGGAGCATGCCAATGCTATGCTTGCCGCCCATGACGCTCAGCACCTTCTTGACCAACAAGGAGGGGATGTGGATGGTGAAGGAGAGGCCCCCGATTCCGACATGGACACCGAGGACGACATGCCGCCCCTTCCAGCTCCACCTTCACCTATGGGCAGCGAGGCTACCGCTAACAATTTGGATGATTTTTAGAGTGGTAGTAGCAAGTACTCCTCCGCTAGGCCTAAGTTTTGGCTTCATGTTGTAATAGGCTAGATGGAGTTGAGCTCCCCTTGTTATCTTTTGTGGCAATGTAAAATTAATGGTGAGGTTGTGGTGTAAAACTTGATGAAGTTGTAATAGCTGTGTTGAAAACATTCTGCAGCTAACCTTGTTTTAATTATTGATGGGTTTTCCATTCATTTCTGGGCAGTGATGTGAACTACAAAGTTGTTTGGATTTTGTCAAACAAAATGATCACCAAATTGCAACCCCATTGGTTAAGCGAAATAAAAATGGCAACCAAAACACTACAGCTCGGCCTGCTGAAAAACAGCAAATGCAGAGAGCTAAAGAATGAATTTTTCGGCTTAGTTCCAGTCCGAATTTGATTCTGAGCCCAACATGAAAGTTGTAGAGCATAAAATTTTCGAGCTACTGACCTAATGGGAGCATTTGACTTGTTTCCTGTTGGGAGATATGGTTTTCTTCCGAACTGCGTGCTGATGTGTCATTCTGCGCAGTACACTTCAATATGTTGTCACATTCTATCTTGTCATTTATTATGCAAGTTTATGAGATGTGGCTAATACAAGTACCTACTGCAGATGGCAATCACCCGCAGCGGTCACGACGCTAGTGGCTCCAACGCTAACCAGCAGGGGCCAGAGGGGCAGCAACAGCCACCGCCACCTCCTCCACCGCAGCAACCTCCGACGTGGCAGCAGTTGTATGCCACGCAAACGGAGATTCTCCGGAACATCAGCAGCAGATGATGCAGCAGCAGATGCTTCAGCAGGGAGGTCAACGGGCCCCTCAGCCTCAGGTGGCCAGATACGAGGATTTTCTGGCAACGCACCCGCCGATTTTCTCTCGAGCTGATGAGCCCTTGGAGGCCGACACCTGGATTCGAGCCATCGAGTCCAAGTTCACCATCCTGGCGACGCCTTGCACCTCCAACCGCAAGGTCGTGTTCGCGGCGCAGCAGCTCCGCGGCCCAGCTCTCCTTTGGTGGGAGAACTACCTGGCCCTGCAGCAGGAGGGTCATGTAGTTGAGTGGGATGAGTTTAAGGCTGTATTCAAGGCTCATCACATTCCGGCCGGTCTGGTTGAGCGGAAGTTGGATGAGTTTTTGGCGCTGACCCAGGGTACCCGCACAGTGCTGCAGTACGCCCAGGCCTTCAATGGTATGTGCCCCTACGCGGGTCATCACATTGACTCTGACGAGAAGAAGCTAGAGAGGTTCCGACGTGGCCTTAACACCAAGTTGAAGGCACAGTTGGCCACCACCCGCGCTGCCACGTACGGCGATCTCGTGAACCTTGCCATCGCCCAGGAAGACGCCAATGTGGTGCACAAGGCGGAGAAGAAGAGGAAGACTCCCACTGGACCGTCGAGCGCACAGCCACAGAGGTTCCGCCTGGTTCCCCCGGCTGCACCGCAGGGACAGTCCAGGGCACCTCAGGGAGGTGGATGGGTTGCTAGGCCGCCACAGCCTAATGCGCCCCGTTTCCCTCCACCGCCGCAGCAGCAGCAAGCACCAAGGCAAAATGCACAGCAGCCAGCTCGCCCTGGAGCCGGCTATCAGTGCTTCAAGTGTGGAAGTAAAGATCACTTTATCAAGGATTGCCCGCAGAACAAGCAGCAAAACCAACGCTCGGGAACTCAGCAAGGCAAGGGCAAGCAGCAGCAGCGTGTGCAGGTTCGACAAGGGCGGCTTAACTACACCACCTTGGCCGACCTACCCGAGGGAGCCCCAGACATGACTGGTACCTTCCCTATCTGCACTCAACCTGCTGTGATATTGTTTGATTCCGGGGCAACACATAGTTTTATAAGCACAAGATTTCATGTGAAATGCGGATTAAAATCATACCATACCAAATCATCTTATGTGATATCGACTGCGGGAGGTAAAATTGCATCCAACCAAGTCACCCGAAAGGTTCCAATCAGGCTGGGAAGTAAAACATTTCCTACTGATTTGATTCTGCTTGGTATGGAAGGAATTGACATTGTGTTAGGAGCCAATTGGATGACTCAACATAAGGTTGTCCTAGATGTTGCGGAACGAGTTGTTGAGATAAACTCGCCTACGCATGGCCCGAGTGTGCTATATCTGCCACAACGGACTTGCGTCGATGCGTGTGCTTATACAATGGTAGAAACCCAACTAAAGGACATTCCGGTGGTATGTGAGTATGCCGATGTATTTCCGGATGACTTACCTGGGATGCCGCCGGATAGGGACATTGAATTTGTGATTGAACTTCAACCTGGCACAGCACCTATATCAAAGAGACCATATAGAATGCCACCCAATGAATTGGCTGAATTAAAAATTCAACTCCAAGAATTGCTAGATAAAGGTTTCATTCGTCCAAGTGTATCGCCTTGGGGATGTCCCGCTATCTTTGTGAAGAAGAAGGACCATTCCTTGAGGTTGTGTATTGATTACCGGCCTCTCAATGCGGTAACTATTAAGAACAAGTACCCACTCCCCCGTATTGACATCTTGTTTGACCAACTAGCTGGCGCCAGAGTGTTCTCCAAGATTGACCTTCGCTCTGGCTATCACCAAATCAAAATCAGGCCTTGTGACATTCCAAAGACTGCCTTTTCCACACGTTATGGACTTTATGAATTCTTGGTTATGTCTTTTGGACTCACCAATGCCCCAGCCTACTTCATGTACCTCATGAATTCGGTCTTCATGTCTGAACTAGACAAGTTTGTGGTGGTTTTCATTGACGACATTCTTATATATTCTAAGAATGAGGAAGAGCATGCCGAGCACCTTCGCATTGTTCTTCAGAGGCTGAGAGATCACCAGCTCTACGCCAAGTTCTCCAAGTGTGAATTCTGGCTGGAGAGTGTGAAATTCTTAGATTCGGAGTTTTCTGGGTTTAGCCGGTTATTACCGCCGTTTTATTCCGGACTTCTCTCGGATTGCGAAGCCCATGACCGAACTCTTAAAGAAGGGAGTCAAATTCGAGTGGAATGACAAATGTGAGGAAGCTTTTCACACTTTGCGAAGACATTTAACTTCAGCCCCAGTTTTGGCTCAACCCGATTGCACCAAGCCCTATGATGTCTATTGCGATGCATCAGGCACCGGTCTTGGCTGTGTTCTCATGCAAGAGAACCGAGTCATTGCTTATGCTTCTCGACCACTTCGGCCTCATGAGCAAAACTACCCCACGCATGATCTTGAGTTAGCAGCGGTTATTCATGCTCTCAAGATGTGGAGACACTATCTGATGGGTGTTCCATGCAACATACACACCGACCACAAGAGCCTCAAATATGTCTTCACTCAAGCACATTTGAATATGAGGCAGCGAAGATGGTTGGAGTTAGCAAAGGACTATGACCTTAGTGTGCATTACCACCCCGGCAAGGCAAATGTGGTTGCGGATGCACTAAGCCGCAAGGCTCATTGTCATTGTCTTTCCGTGGAGTCCTACGCTGACACCTTGTGCCATGAAATGGCAAAGCTCAACTTAGAGATTGTTCCACACAGGTACTTCAACCATATTTCAGTCGAACCAACCTTGCATGATCAGATTGTTGAAGCCCAATTAAATGACGCAAAGATTAAAATCCTTAAAAGGAAATTGTCGAAGGAGAAGGTGAAGGAAAAATACAAGTGTTTCCGGCTAGATGGGCAGGGAGTGATGTGGTTTGGACATCGCATCGTGGTGCCCAAAAACACGGAACTCCGAAGGAAGATTATGGATGAGGCCCATCTCTCCAAATTTTCTATCCATCCCGGTAGCACCAAAATGTACCAAGATTTGAAACAAAACTTTTGGTGGACTCGTATGGAGCGAGAAATTGCCACGTATGTGTCGGAATGTGACACGTGTCAGCGGGTTAAGGCTAGCCACTTGAAGGTAGCAGGCACGCTTCAACCTCTACCTATTCCCTCATGGAAGTGGGAAGATATAAGCATGGACTTCATTGTTGGACTTCCCAGAACCCCTTAGGGGCATGACTCCATTTGGGTAATTGTGGACCGCCTTACCAAGACCGCACATTTTATTCCGGTCAATACCATTTATACCGCTAAGAGGTACGCTGAGATTTATTTGGAACGGATCGTTTGTCTACATGGGGTACCCAAGACGATAATTTCAGATCGTAGTACTCAGTTTGTAGCACGCTTTTGGGTACAATTGCAACTATCCCTAGGCACAAAACTGATCCGTAGTTCAGCATATCACCCTCAGACCGATGGGCAGACGGAAAGGGTAAATCAAATACTTGAGGATATGCTTCGAGCTTGTGTTATCCATTATGGGAAGAATTGGGAGAAATGTTTATCTCTGGCCGAATTCTCCTATAACAACAGCTACCAAGCGAGTCTTAAAATGGCACCTTTCGAAGCCTTATATGGTAGAAGATGTCAGACCCCGTTGTGTTGGTCCCAGGCAGGCGAGAGGTATACCTATGGCCCTGACCTTGTAAAGGAAGCGGTAGAAAAGGTTAGGATCATCCGCGAAAATTTGAGAACCACCCAGTCACGGCAAAAGAGTTACTCTGATCAACGGCGGAAGCCACTTCAATTCAAAGTTGGTGACCACATGTATCTCAAGGTCTCCCCGACCAAGGGTGTGCAAAGATTTGGGTTAAAAGGAAAACTTGCACCTCGTTACATCGGCCCATATGAAATTACTCAACAATGTGGACCGGTAGCCTACCGTGTGAAGCTTCCCGAGAAGCTCTCAGCCGTGCACGACGTTTTCCACGTTTCCCAACTCAAGAGGTGTTTACGTGTTCCGACCGAAGTTGTTGAACCAGAAGAACTCTCGGTTGAACCGGATCTCTCTTATGATGAGCATCCCGTTAAAATCCTCGCTGAGAAAGAGAGACAAACACGAAGGAAAGGAATTAAAATGTACAAAATTCAGTGGAGTCATCACTCCGAAGACGAAGCCACGTGGGAAACCGAAGACTATCTTAAGAAGAATTTCCCCGACATCCTTTCGTAAGCCAAAGGTACCTTTCCCACCTTATTCCTAAGTTTAATCGAATCTCGGGACGAGATTCCTTTTAAGGGGGGTAGGCTGTAACATCTCTGATGTCAAAGTTTTAAAAGTACACTTAAAACAAGTGCAAAAAGGGAAATAAGGGTGTTAGGATTCTAAAATTCATCAAAATTCAAATTGAAATTCAAAAACAAAGGTTGTTTGACACCCAACTGAAATCTCAAGAATTTTGTACTAAACTTGAAAATCTCCAAAAATAAAAGTTGTTAGTCATCACAAATAAGGCCAAGTCACTGTTTGGAACGTTTGAAAATTTTGCAGTTTAGCCCCTCAAAAACTCGAAAAACCAATCTGAACACCTTTTTAAATTTGGGTTGTTTGAGCTCGAAAAATTTGAAATTTTGGGTTCGCCCCAAAAGGAAAGTTGTGTCCCACCTCCCAAACTGCAACTTTTGTTTTTACACTTTTTCATTTTCAGTTCAAATTTTTGGAGAAAATTCAAAAGGGGCAAAGGAGCTCCACGGGCGCCCAACAGTCGCCCTGGCGCGCCACTGCTCCGGCCGGGAGCCTGCCGCCACGTGGCCGGCGAGCGGCGGAGGCCGCGCCGAGCTGGCCAAGCCGCGGCGTCGGGTGGCTCTTGTCCTCGAGCGTTTGTCCAAGCCCTCCGCGCCGTCACATCGCCGCTCGACCGCTCGCTTTGCCTCGCGCCGCGCGAGCGCCATCATGGCGGTCGGAGCGCCCCCGTGGCCGCACGCGCGCGCGCGTCGCGCTGAGCCACTTCGCGCTAGATTCTCTTGTCACTCCGTGCCAAACGCTCTGCAGAGGATCTTCCACTTCTCCACGCCACAATCTCCGACCCCCAATCCCGTGCGCGCGCTCTGCTCAAGCTCACAGCGCCATCAATGGCGACCGCGACAGCCCGCGCACGCGCACACACGCCACCAAGGCCGCTCAGTGCCTTCTGGCTCACCCAAACACCCCACCGAGCACTCACACTCCTTCCCCTCAGTCCAGACATAGCCATTTTCACTTCCCCGCGCTCGCTCCCGTCGTCTTCAACCTCGCGCCGCGCGGACCGAGCCGAGCTTCGAAGTGAAATTCGCCCTCCACTCTCCACCATTCCCAAATTCCTCGCGCACAAAGCTAGACCCCTTCACTAGCTTCCATTTCCCCCACTTCTCACGAGCTCTCCCCAACCCTCCGGCGAGAAATCGAGATTTCCCCCAAATCTCCATTTTTTGGCCGCCAGAGCACCCTCACGTCGAGACCCTACTTCGAGCCATCCCCGAGGTCAACCGAGCACGCCAACAGCTTCCCCGAGTTCCACTGGTGCTCTAGGACCCCTCCAACCCCAACGAGACCCACTGCCCTCGCCTGAATCGAGCTTGCGGCGGCCGCATCGCCACCGCACGTCGCCGGCGAACTCCGAACTTCCCCCGGCCTCCCAACCGCCACCAATCGACTCGTGGTGAGCCCCTGGTTCTTTTCCCCCACTTCCCCGACCCTAGCTCGCCGTCGTTTGGCCGGCGCAACTCCGGCGACGAGCCGAGGGCATATGTTCATCATCTTCGTTTTTCCAGGGTTCCCAGTGTAAAAGTCAGGGACCTGTTCGCGAAGTTTTAAAAGTTCTAGGGTCTCCAGCGTAAAAATATTCTTAAACCTAGATCTATTTTTCCCGAATCTTGTAAGATCCGCTAAAAATCGTACAAAAATCAGAATGATAGATGTAGATCTCCCGTCCGTGTATGATAATTGATTTAAGGTCGAAACGTGTGGTTGAGTGTGTCAAGTTTTTGAACGTACCACATGCATGCCGATATATGGGAATCGGTAAGCCCGGTACCAGATTGAAGCAGCTAGGGCCGATAGCCATCTCTCCTTGGAAACTTTTGTTTCCCCTGCCGTACACTTGTGGATATATGCGTGAGACTGTGAGTGAAGCAGTAAACCTCTATCCTAAGGAAGGTGGATTCGGATCCGAATTGTGGATCGATGGGAAAGGTTGGGAAGTTCTTGTACCTTTTATAGCAAGCATTATCCGTGTGTGTTGGGTTTTCCCTGGCCAGGTAGCAAAATTCGGTTCGAACTGTCCGCTTCTCGCGGTTAATGAGACTGCTTGACCGCCTTGCTGCATTGAGTAACAAGTGGAACTATGAGATTGATGAACTTGTTGTATGAATTAAATTGTATTGCACCACCTGTATGCTTAGAGAGGATGCTAATCTAGAATGGCTAAATCTATTAGAATATGATGCTAAAACTATGAAAGCAAGGACCTACTTTTAGTTGCTTTTTGGCAAACAAACCCACCAGCCAAAGGCCCCTCATGTCTAGATGTCGGTGATGTAGTTTTCACCCGACGGGTAAGCCTTGCTGAGTATTAGTATACTCAGCCTTGCTTGTGGCTTTTATTTACAGGTACAATGTTGGATGTGGCAGTCGATGCCCTTACTTGGCCTACCCAGGTTCCCCCTGGATGGCACATCGAGTGGGTTCCGTCCTCTGCCGAGGAACGGGAGGAGTAGCACCATGGCAGGCTTCATCATGGTGTTACGTTGTATCGTCGTTAGTTTATCTTTCTGCTGCAATGAACTATTTATTTCCGCTGCAATGAACTTGATACTCTGATTTAAATTTCGAACTTGGTATGTAATAACTTCGAGATACTATTTATGTATGTTAAATTTGTGGAATGTTGTAATCTCTGGAGCTCACCTTCGTGTGGGCGTGCCTGTTGTTTCGATTGAGTAAAGTACGTGGTTAAATCGGGTTTCATCCGACGGCGCTCTAGCTTATTCCGGATTAAGTGCCTGACTACTTGATTAGTGGTCCCGGGGTACTTAACTTGGAATAATTTCGGAGTGGTCCGCCACACAGCCCCACCTAATGAACTCAATGTAGAAAGAGATGCAGCGTTTTACTATTCTCATCTGATTTTTCACTATGCATGGGACCCATTGTTTGAATAGCTGAGAGTTTGACTCTAGCAAATATTGTGTGTCGGCTTTTTCAGTCCATGAACCGACTCGTCATTGATGATGCTCAAGTGCTCACCAGGTGACACTTTCCTTCTCTACAACTCCAGTAGGACTACTCACTTACCATGGTCATGTGTAGAGCCTAGTTGTGTGCAAAAAATATTTCTAGGCAAATTTGAGAAAAAAACATTGTGTCCAAAGATTCACTAACCTTCACTTGAGCTACCTAATACTACAATTTTATAAATGTCCACTACACATATACTTTAGTCTGGTGTTGACGGTGAATAATTCCAATTGACCGTCAACATCTCGGGGGTAAATGAAGGTTTTTGCATAAGGTTCCATGTATATTTTACTTTAAACTAACAAGTTCCACAAGTTTTGTACAAGTTGTAAGTGCAGGGACGAAATGTCAGAAAACCGGGCCAGTGCCCGGCCGTCCAGCCATAGCCCGGCCAGCCGGCCGCCCACCTCCGCCTCCCTACCACGTCTTCGATCCACGTGCAAGAAACACAGATTCAAGCCATCTTAGACGGGAGATTAAGATCGGTTCATCCGACGGACCCCCGGAAGGCCTTGACACGAATCGAGGGGCCCGCCTCTCGGTCCAAGCCGACTCCGAGTCAGCAACGGCCAACAAAACCGTCACCAGGGCACGATCTAGAGCGTTGACGAGCAAAGGAGGTGGATCGGACGCCAGAGGGCGTCCGGCCGGCCCAGGACCGAGGCGGTTTCAGCCCAGATTTGGATGGTGGTTACTACAGTCAGTTACCATCCCAACCGACCTAGCCATCGTTATAAAAGGAGACCCCCCGGCTCAGTACTCTACACACACTTCAAGGAGCTCTTCTTCCATTTCACTTTTCCATTTTTAGAGTTAGGATTAGAGTTGGGAGTAGGGTCGAGCGAGCTTCTGCTCAGAGATTCCGGAGTTCTCGGAGTTCTGGTAAAGCTCTTGTATCTTTTCCTTTACTTTGAATATTTATCAATATAGTTTTATCTTCTTTATCTTTTGAGTTAAGCCTGAGTTATTTACCGCTTTCCTTTTACATTCAAGTCCTTGTGGCTTAGTAGCGGTGTAACTTCCTTCTAGATTAGTTTAGAGTTTATCTTGTCTATCGGGTTTCTTCCTTACGGGTTTTCTCGCCCGGACTAGAGTGCTCAAGTCAGTATTCTAGGTTGAGGGGGATTTCTCTTGAAGGCCTCGAGAGAAATCCTAGTCTCGAGTGCAGACGTGGTCCTGGCTTGATTCTAGCTAGAAAGTGTGTTACACCCCACGGTACCGTTGTGGTAGGTGGCAGGTGGTGACAGTCCTGTCTGTCCCTCGTAGTCCACCACGTTCGGGTGTCCTAATAACAGTAGTTGATGGCTGCCGTTGGATCCCCCTCTCATCCCTTTCTGAGATCCTTCCCACTGGCCGTCGAAGTAAGTTCTGGTCTCTCGATAACTAGGTAGTATTCTAGGCTAAGGCTAGGGTGTGTTTTCTTAAAAGGTTAGAAGTATCATTAGGAATCGAGTTGCCCTGTCTTCCCAAAACTTTATCCTTTTCCTTTCTCTTGGAGTCTCCTGTGTCGCTGGTCGTTCGCGACCTTCTTTCGGCTTGTCTTTCCGACTCGCCAGTATCGATCAAGCTTTGCTTGGTCACCCTTATCGGTTAACCCATTTACCCTCACTAGAGGTAGTGTGTGATATTACTAGAAGGACTTACCATTCATTCAATCAATATACTTTGCCATTGCTTCCCTGAGGAAATTCACGATACCCTGGAATACTCCAAGGTGAAATGCTACATCGGGCTATTCTGTGCGCTTGTGGAATATAATTCTAGAGCCTAAGATATACCGTCACGCATTCCTAACGTCATCTAACAAGTGGCGCTAAGGAGTGCCAACATCTGGTCAGGGTCAAACTACCACACTTGTGTATAGTACAACTTAATGAAAAATTAATGACCTAACCGATTGGAACAATACATAGATAGGAGCAGTCACAACATTGTATAAAAGGATGCCTATTAGGATGCCTATTAATCCTGATGTATATATCAATACCAACATCAATATTTTAGTTTCTGTCATAGTCTTTTCTAATCACAATACATTTATTTAATTGTCCATTAGGGTTTAGGGTTTATGCATTGATAGACAACATATTGCAAACTATGTAAATAGATAAACAGTTCGTAGGTATTAGTTAACGAAGCTACAAAGTTGGATACATGATATTAGGGGCACATAAGAGTTAACTATGCTTATGAGGCACACATAAATTAACTATGTATATTACAAGTTTCTAGTTATTCAACATTATGGTTAAAATGTACCAATAAACTATTTTGTTTAACAAGAACTTTTATGATGTTAATATATATGCTCTAATAAAAATAAGCATCTCTATCTCTATAATATGAATCGTAGACCCAAACCAAGCAACCTCCGTCGGATCAGCCACACCGATGGTTTAGATTAACCTTTTTCGATTTCAGCAATTCTAAGGCGTGTGACCCCACATGTGGGGCCCGTTGCCCCACTGCGACGTGGGTCCCATGGTGGCCCCACCATGGACCACATGACCCAGAAGTGGGTCCCACCATCTGTGGGCCCCACTAAACCCATTATATGTGGGACCCACAATAGTTTTTTATAAAAAACACAAACATTATTTAAATATTTTTCTAAATTGTTATGTTATAGTAGTTCTTATTTTGTTTGTTCAGTATAATGTCGTAGTATGTTATACAAAACATTTTATTGTTCATTTAAATGAACATGTTAATTTGTTAATGTTCTAATACAATTATTTATAACTGTTTATAACATATATAAAATATTTTGGGTGATGGTGTGAACAATGTACCTTGGAACATTTCAATATATACAACTTTATTAAAAGGCATCCAATATCAAATTTGGTCAAAATACCAAAATCTGTAACTTTATTATAAATCATATTTTTATGTTTAAGACGCTTACACAATCCATTCGCACGAATGTTTACTTGCGATCCATCATATATATGATTCGTTACCGAAATGTCTTCGAATTAAAAAATGTTCAATACAAAAATAGCTCAAAATGTGAAACCTAGAATTTATTAAATAACAATATTTCAAAGTGTTTCATAATTCGTTTGCATAATGTTTATATGTGATGCCTTGCCCTTATGGTTTGGACATCAAAACATCTTAAAATTAAAAATATTAAATTTTAAATTACCTCAAAACTTGAAAATCTATAAATTTGTTATAGATCGTACTTTAAATCCAAAGCCCTTTCCAATCTACCCATTAGACCTAACATCCAAACAGTGAAACACTACTGAATTAAAAAATATTGAAAACTAAGTAGCTCAAACTTCAAAATATATAATGCTAAGTATCACACTCAAAATCCAAAGCTCGTTCCAATTTGCTCGTTAAATCTAACATCCAAACACTAAAATTTTTCGGCGTAAATGTTGTTCTGAATTCCAAAACCTTTTATACATAGCAAGTTTTAAAGAGTGAACTTCAGAGTAGGTCCTTAAACTAATGTCGAGGTCTCGTATATGTTCATGAACTAAAAAAGTAGTCTTCTAGGTCCTTAAGCTTTTACTGAAATCTCATCTGGGTCCATGAACTAAAAAAGTGGTAATCTAAGTCCACGATCAATTAAAGAGTAGTCATCCAGGTCCATGAATGTCCACAAAATCACTATTGGCCTATGTGGCAAAAATTTTGTAAAGAAACTCTCCATGAAAGAGCACATGACCATCGAAACGTCCCTCCATGGAAGAGGAGACCTCGGTAATAGTTGAAGGACCTAAGTGAAATTCACTCAATTTTAAATTTCAAAATTCATTGCTAATTCCCTTGTACAAATGTTCACATTTCAATAGAAGATACACTTCAAAAGAAAAATACTCCACAATTGAAAATTTGAAACGTTTCTACATCTAAAACGGTTCTATAGAGTGGATTTCTAAATTTACTGTGCTTTGAAAATTTATTTTAATTTTTTTACAACCACGAGCATTTCCAATTACCACGCGTTGCGATACTAATGATTGGACCAACGAAGAACAATTGTGCAATTAACGAGAACAATAATTATTTAGTTAAACCAAACTTGAGAATAATATGGGTACATGGGATGCAACGAAGAACAATTGTGCAATTAACGAGAACAATAATTATTTAGTTAAACCAAACTAGAGAATAATATGGCTACATGGGATACAAATATATTTTTGACATGCCAATAAAATCATGAGGAGCACAACAAAGCATATCCTTTAAACATGCAAATGATATTATGAAGAAAACAACAAATTTTATTCACAATGGTAAAACTATGAATAACTCAGCAAGTTCCTGATAATGGCATTTCCGATGATTCCGATGGCCGATTGTTGCGGGATAACTCAGCAAGCTTCTGTATTTTATGGGAAATCAGTTTTAGTGCCACGGTGACATGCATAGAGATTTAGGACACATGCAGCTTCAAAGGGGATGAATGGCCATGGGAGCTCATGAATGTGCTTGCAATGGCGGAACAAAGAGGGGGAAACGGCTTGGGGGGCCTCATCAAAGACGGGGAAGAATAATTTAGAGAGCCGCATCTTGGAGTAGAGCGGTGGTTTAGCAGATCGATCTGGACCTTCTTGACCGAAGTTGGGGAAGATGAATAGTCTGCTACAGCACCGAGCATCTCCAAGAGCTCTTGTATCTAAGCTAGCTAAATATAGAGTTTATAGCCCTTTGTAAAAATAAAAAGGCCCCTAATTTAGTGAGGGAATCCAAGAGACTAGGTAAAAACAGGTTAGCCATATCCAAAACCGGTAGCCACGTCACGTTCTGTCATATTCCGATCCACGGGGGACTTCCTTGCCGATGCCGCCATCTGCAGAGACCTGGACGCTGCGGACTATCGGCGACGCTGGAACCAACACAGATCGCTAGCACCGTACCTCACGCAAGCTCTCATCGCCTGCACACACAGCTTGGACGCCTGCACATACAACTTGCTCTCGTCGTCACTACCTGCACTTTTTTGAACATCAATTGAAATTTGAAAGTGACACACCTGAAACTGAAACTGACACATAGTTCACACTCAAACTGGAACACACTCCTAGTTCACACTGAAACTGAAGGATGCAACCCATAACTACATTTCCAGCAGCTTCTGCATATGATGGAATTCTAGAGAGCATGGATTTACAGATGGAATCATTAGAATATCAAATTGAACATTTCATCAGACTAACAGAAAGTGGTGTAAATTTCAGACTGCTACTCATCTAGACCATGCATTCAACATAGAATTGCAAACATATATGACTAGCAAGTTCTGAATGCAGATGTTGTGCTGCAGAAAGCAATGACTGAACTAATTCAACCAATAGCACAACTCAGGTTGGATAATGTACTACAGAGAGCTAATGGAGAGAGTATCTCTCAGACTATCAGGGCGACAATTAATGAATGAATCTAACTTACTGCATCAATGTCTAATCCAGGTTGTTATATTGACTGAGATACGCAAGCAATGGTGTGTGACTGAGATACACAAGCAAAAGCAATGGCATGCTCGTACTAACGTTGATCATACCGCCTCCTGGAAATCGGGAGCAATGCAGCCGACCAACAGGCCAAGGCCAACTACTACCAGGAGATGGCCATTCACCATTATTTCCGGCCAGCGCTGCACGGGGGACGTGGTGGCCGGAATATGGAGACTGTGGAGGAGCGGAGGCTTCATCAGTGAGTATGCTTCGGCAGCGCGGAGACTGCGGCAGCGCGGAGGCTTCACCGGCGCGGAGGATGCGGTGGTGGCGCCTCAGCAGAGCTCCTTGGGCAGCGACAGGCATGCACGTAAAATAGGAAGAGCGGGCGGTGAAATCTCCGTGGATGAGCGCCAGCGCGCGGGAACAAGGGCCACGGGCGCGCGCGAACGGGCGTCGGCGTGCGAGAAGGTGGGGCGCGCCCGCGCGCAAGCGAGGATGCCTAGCGTCGGGGGCTAGGCGAAGAAGCCGAGCCGAGGAGGCCTGATAGCTAGCCTGGATAGATGACGAACCATTACCTAAGCTGTTGGATGTGGTTTTTTTTATTCCTTTCTCTATTTTTTAGTTATACAAAACTGAACACAAGAGCTCTTGGAGAAGCTCTTAGTGCTTGCTTGCGTGGGGATGGAGCTCGGGGATGGGGGAGGAAGCAGCTCACCCATGCCCTAGTCAATGTTGATGTAAAGAACCGACCAATTTACATTTGGTTTATATGAAATCATCGATCAATCCCTTAAGATGAGAGCTAGCACGCGTCCATCTCTTGACTTGCCACGTGGTAACCCACATCTAGAGGCTAATAATAAATGCAATCTCTACTCCACAAGAAGGTAAGGGGTAGTCGTGTCGCTGCATCACCACGACGGCATCACCACAGCGTCGCCCGCTTCCCCTTTGGCCTCCCCACGTTACATCGCGTCGCCCGCAATCACCGCCACCATCGCTTTCCTGACCTCTCGGCGTCGCGGACATCTCACCCCTCTGCCTTCCGTCGTCCATCTTCGTATGACACGTCGACACCCCTCCCTCCCTTCGTCACCCGCTACCTCTCCGCTCAGATCCCCTCCGCTCGGATCCGCCTCCCCTCCACGCCATCGCTGCGTCCACCGACGCTGCCATGAGGCGTCTCCTCTCCCTCGAGTAACTACGGCACCCCCCACGATGGAATAATAGCTGGCAGCCCTCATGCTCCCGTCTCCCTGCGAAGGAGATGGCGCTCGTGGCGGCCCCCGTCTCCCCACGAAGGAGGAGTTGTAAGCGGCGGCGGCGGCCTCCATCCCCGCAAATGAGGAGGTCAACCGCTGCCCTCTTGAATCCAGGTTAATTTGATTTCCTTACTTATTTATCCATTGGTTTCCTCCTCCATGCGATTCATATCCCAAACGCTCTCCAGTTCATTAGGTATTTCTCCAATGATTCAGATCCCCTACCAGAGGTCTCCACTCCATCTTAGGCTGCTTTGGGGCCTCAGACCTGAGGGCCCTGGTGCATGCCATTTGGAAGTTGGAACATCGGCAAAAGGGGTATGAATCCTCCTGGTACCTGTTCCTTCAGAGCAGGATTAGAAGGTAGGATAGGATTATTTGGAATTGTGAACTTGGTAGTAGAGTGAACTGAGAATAGTGATGTCATTTGAACAAATTGAGATTAGATTCCTTGTTTGCGTGTTTTCTAAGTGAAAAAATACAACAGTGTGTTCTTCACTATATTATATGCATCTCACCATTGTACGAGATTAATTTGTACCTTGTAAAACAAAGAAACACTGATTACATATTTTTCCTTCCATGTTATCAACTTATCATGGAACAACATCAGTATCATGTAATGTCTTTTCTAGGGAGCAACAATTGTGTTACAAATGCAGGCTGGTTTCAGGGGAGGAGGCTGGACGGTGTTGATGGCAGCAGCGGCAGCAGGGAACTAGGCTTCTTCTCATTCACTACCAGTTCATCTGCAGGGGCGGCGCCGTTCTGCCTGCAAGGTGTTCGGCAAAATGCCAAAATCGAGTCGAAGGTGCCGATTAAGTGCTTGCCACAAGTCCTCACTCCTCACCACGCACCAGTAGAATAGATATGTTGTGCAGCATGATTTTGTCCTGACACTTGTTATATATATGCTCCACAATCATGAACAACTGGCATCACATGCACCGACCTCCCAATCTCGGTGCCCATCAGGTATTTATCAACTCACCTCAGCCCTCTCTCAGAATTGGTTCTTCTGCAATCTATTCTCATTACAGAATTGGTTAATTGGTTATTCTTGGTTTAAAATTGGGCCAAGTTAATCCTGATGCCTGTCTTTCTACAGAATAGCATGAATAGTCCTATATGATCAATGGATGGTCAAACAATTTTCATGTACACCACACATTCAGTTTATTCAATATGAGATTATGAGCTGTCAGGTGCAGCGAGGACTATGCATCCATGCATGTCGCCATAGTGGGCCGGTAGCGGCACAGTTAGTTTGAAGATTGTGTCAAGGTGCAGTTGATGAGCTAGGGATCTTGCCTTTCACGGGCTGGAATAAAGCAGACTACTTTTCTCCAGAGGGCCTTTCAGTAATTCCCCTGCTCACTTGTTCATTGAACTACTGCAATGGATCATAGCTAACATGTTTCTCATAATAAATCAAGCGAGAAATAATTCTTAATTTCTCTACAACTTTTCGAACAATTTATTTGGTGCATTTATTACTTATATTCAATTTTAGTAGCAAAGTTCTCAGGAATTTCATTCATACTATAGTGAGTATCATTATTTTATACTTATGCCAAGCAGCTGGTTAGCTCACTGCAAAACATCTGAAGACCTTTGAAAGAATTTCATTTTCTAGCAGAACACCTCGAAGGGTAAGGATACTAGGACTATTGGCCGTTCACTCTTTTTTATGTATGCTAGCCGGTGTCTGGTTTCATATTAGAAGACCGTTCTGTGGTAGTTGTTGACCATGTTGTTAAAAAATGAGATGTGTAGGCAATAAGCTGGCAAACTGGCAACCGACAGCCAATCTCTGCTTACAAGAAATGATGCAGCAATAAACATATTGTCTCCGTCTCTCTGTGAATTTGTAGGCCACTGCATGAGAACAGACAGTATAGCAACTTTGCCGTGAAATGGGTAACATTGTGAGTACTTCTCAATGTAATGTTCAGTCTCAAGTTCAGAGTAGTGAAACCCTTATATTACTACAGTTGTGCACACAAATTAACTACAAGAAAGTTTATACTAGCAGCCTAGCTCACATCTTTATTGCTTGGTCATCAGAACTTTCATGCTAACCCTTCTGCATGGCAATCTTGATATTAGTAGATCGGCTCTGGCACCAGTTTACCAATATCTTGGCTTGGGTTCGAGTTGGACGAAACTAAACTAATATAAAAATATTGCATAATGGACATAATCCATTATGTGGTTTTTTTTCTTCTGCAAATGGATCACATATAGTCAATGAGAGAAGAAAACAATACTTGTGTTATAGGGTCAAGCTTTTGTTTATGTGAAGAGAGGCAGCTGGAGAGTTAACACACGCTCATGACACATTTCTTTGGTTAAAACCTGATAGGATGCTGGATGACATATTCTCTGAACTACCAAGAAACATTTGTATCAGGGTGTTACTTTAGTTCAAATTGGAAACATGATCATTTTTTATTAGGTTTAAAATCTTCTATATCTCAGAAGAAGCACTAAACACTTTATGTTTTGGGTGCTTACATTCATGTTGAGATACTGCATTCCTGCTTATGATATTCTGAAAAGTGCTTGAGAATTGAGCTGAAGGCTGCATGGAAACTAATTGGTATTATTTTTTACAATTTATTTTTACAAAATTAGATGTTTTTTTTGACACACTGCAGTTCAACGGTGCTGCATTGGAGGGGGGCAGACAGCTCAGGACAAAATACCCAAGTATGTACTCCCAAGCATTGGAGTACATCAGTACATGCAATATAATTAGATCCACTCCAATGCTCCTATCTAGCCCATGCTAATATCACCTTATCTAGAAGGTGACGTTACCTACAAAGGGAGCTAGCTATGTTCTTCATTAGTCATTGCTGGTAACCTTAGTGTATCTGGTTTTGGTTTTAGGTGACAATAATTGGATATGTTAGACAGTATGTTACAACGAAGCTAAATGGCAGTTGTTTGAAAGCACAAGGTGCAAATGAAGGATGTTTGACACATTTTGATCTTTCTGGTATGGATGGAAAAATGTACATTCTATTTTATTCTTTGTTTTCAACGCACAAATGAATGCAACAATGCTCGTAAAGTATCCAAATTAATAGGGCTGATGGTGATTTCCTTAGTCTTTATGTTGATCTGATGTTCACTATAAGATGCTCATTTTGTGTATCACAATGTTTCCATTTCACTCCTCATTCCTACTTTGACTTTAATTACTTTTGTATGGCATAGTGAGAACTCGGTAATTAAGAAGGGGAAATCACTGCAGCAAGTACAAACAACAAATGTGTTCCTTTGGTATTTTTACCCGATATGAAAACTGATAATTGCACTGATCTTGTACTATTAGAATCGTGCCTGTCTATTTTACTCTTATCATACGACGTGTACTTACACAAATATAATATAACCAAAGAGTATGCATATTTGGATGTAGCAAGGAATAAGGCTTTAAGGTTAAATAAATTGCATAAACGCCTATCTCATCCTAGCCTTAACTTTTATATAACATGAGCAAGTGATAAATCATCCTATAGACCTAGTCAAATTTTATTTGTTTTGCCCATCCCACCTCAAGTTTTAGTGAGCAACAATATATCATAAACATGTGGACATAGAGCATAACCATGTGAACATCATTCTCATCCATGCGGTAACTCTACGATGAGTTCATAGGACTTTGAGCGGGTGCCATAACCAAGAGCGTGGCAATTCAAATTGATTTTTAAACCTTGCAAGGGTGTACATCTTTCTCCACACGACTCGAGGACCTTGCGGCTCATACACTTGGCCAAAAGTGCATAAGGGGGTACTCATGTCAACCTTTCCCGAAAAGCCTTGGACGTCCGGAAGTTCACGCCTAGCTTATGCGGAGGGTTGCCTAGGCCCACTATGAACACTCTAGGGCCCTCACCATACACACATATCTAGGACCGTGCCCGGATGACCAATTCAATTTCGGTAATTAGCTTATCCTCCCATTCATGATATGTGGTAGTACGGAAAAATGCTCAAGCCTAGGTCAACAACGGACGGTCCTTAATCAACTCAAGCGGATCGATGCCCGAGACTCCATTCTCAAGGCCCTACACCATATCCGCTCAAGTCTCGAAATTCAATACCATCAACAAGTTCCATTAACCATTTTAACCAAGGACCATAACACCACCGTTGTCAATTAACCTATCCATCCCATTCCCAAAAAGCCTACCACTCTACTACTAAGCATGGCTAAGAATTAAACAAATTTAATCAAGTTAACCCATACTACTCGAGTGACAAGGCATAAGGTAGAAACATCAAGGAATGGTAAAAATGCATCAAATAGGATCTACAAATAACCACAAAATACAACCCAATGCAACCCATAGCATATATTGATATATAAGTATTTGCAAAAATAGGAATTTCAACATGCATAGCTGCTTGCCTTGGTTCTCCTCGGTGTCAACTACGTTCTCCTCCGGTTCTCCTTCGGTCTCGGGCTCAACGGTCTCGCACTCCGGCGTCGCGCTCACTAAAAGAGTGAATGCATGCATGCATTAGAGATGATGACATGATGCGAATGAAATGAAATGCATGAGCATGATTGTTGATAAAAAGCACTCCAACAAACTATCTAAAACACCCGCGAAACTAGAAGGCGGATAAAGGTTTACCGAAAAGGTAGAACTACTAGCAAGCAAAGGAATAACACATATAAATTCTAAACCATAGAATTAAGGCCTAGATAAAACATATAACATGCTCACTGATATTACAAGATTAAAGAAGTTGGTTATGCATTAAAATGACTTCTGCATATTTAATTATAAATTAATCAAGTTACACCTAAGGAAACAAATTAAATCCTAAAAGCCATGTTTAGCAACAGAACAAATATGAAAGGCATTTTCCTAGATTCTATACAGTGAAACAAGATTATCAAAATTGGTTTTACCATTTTATCATTTTTGAGCTATTTACTATGCCATTTCTCATTTTCGGACAGCAAGCATATATTTTAATAAAAACAGTGGTAAAAACATAAAAACATTGGTGAAAAGTTATAGATCTGGTATTCATATGATACAAGAGTTCTAACAAAACTGGAATTGACATTTTTAGAGCAGCAGAACATTTAATATGAATTAATCAAGCTTTGAGCAATATAAATTATAAGTAAATATACACAGCAGTACAACATGCAACCATAGGTTTTTATGAAACTTAATCCTTCTAGGAATCCAACAAAACAAGTTTCACCATTTTTGGAGCAGTATACAAATTTCTACGCATTTTACAAGTTTTCAGCCGATTCAAAACAAAACCCAAAACGCTTTTGCATCCAAGTCCCTGGAAAACCCTAGATCTACGCGCGCAACCACGCCCACACAGTAGCAGCTGACGCGTGGGGCCCGCAGGTCAGTGACCTGGCCGGAGCCAGCCATGGCCGGCGGCCAAAATCCGGCGAAATCCATCGCCTCCGGCGAGATTCCGGCGAGGGGAAGGGCATGGAGAGCAAGAGGGCGACGAGAGCAATCCATTCCCCACCTTGGATTGAAGGATTGGTGGACGGGGTGAGGTCGTCGGCGAGCGGCGGCGGGCTGCAGAAATGGCGGCGATGGTGGCGGCGCTGCAGGTGACTGCGGCGGCGATTGGGTGGATGGGAAGGTCGGCGAGGTGGAGTGGAAGGTTCCTGCGGGGTTCAATCGACTCGAGGTGGCCTGCAGTGGGAGATGAGCAGCGGCAGCGAGCTTCCTATGGCAATGGTGGTAGCGGCTGCAATGGACGAAAATGGCTAGGGTTTGGAGGCGGGTTGCTTGGGGTTTAAGTAGAGGGGGAAGAGCGGGGGAAGTGAGGCATTTCACGTTGTCGTGGAGGTCAAGAACCGGTGACCGATGGCAGCGTGGCAGCGCCGCCCTCGCTGCCCAACCAGCGAGCAGGGAGGCAACGGGAGGAAGAAGACGCTGACGAGGCGGGCCCACACGTAAGAGAGACAGTTTTGAAAATGAGTTCAAACGTTTTTGCTTTAAAAGAATTAGTTCCCAAAGTCCAAAAATCACAAATAAATACATTTTGGAAAGCTTAGAATAGAAGGAAGGTCCTGCAAGTTGAAAAAGTTGAAAACCATGTTTGGTTTGGTTGCAGTTTTGAATTCAAAAGATACGAATTTGGATTTTCCACTAATTTTTGACCCCTGCAAATGAACTCCAAAAATCTTGCAAAAATACTCTAAATTCCACATTTGAAATCTAGTATTTTATAAAATTTTAAACTAGCACAGTTGCAGCACGAAATTTGGACTTTCTTAACAACGTGACATTTAAATTAATTCAAACAATTCAATAATGCACACAATGCTTATGTCATGATGCTAGTTTTGTGCATTAATGATGCTCATGATGCTAGTGATTACATGTTGATCACGGGGTTAAGATTTGGGTCGTTACAGTCGAGGCCAAGGTCGGGCGGCCTATTGCTGGGCGACGGTGCAGGGGCGGAGTAGGAACGCTCGAGGTCAGAGGAAAAGAACGGGAGGGATGGCGGCGGACTGAAAGAGAGAGAACTGGAGAGAAGGGAAGGGGAGAAGGGAGGAGGGGCGCTGTTTCTCATAGGGGAGGGAGACACCATGAGGCACGGACGCACGACGCGTGGGAGTAGGCGCGTGGCACAGGCGGAGGCTGCCTGAACTCTCTGGAGAGGGGAGATTTGTTTGGGGTTAGTTGTCTTGGGTAAACAGAGAAGTTTTCGTGAACAAACGCGATCCATCCTTTTATCTATTTCTCTACCTCCTAATTGAGAAAAGGTTATTTAGATATCTCCAAAATCATGAAACTTTTTATATAGGTGTTATAAATCATGTGCGGCGCATTTTGCTTGAGTTTGACTAAAAATCTAATATATTACCTTCATTTTAATTTATAAGTCGTTTGACTTTTTTTCTCCAACTTTGATCATTTGTCTGATTCAAAAAATTTACGAAATATCAATTTTTTGTTATGACTTGCTTTATTAATGAATATTCTTCAAGAACGACTTAAATTTGACTATATTTGCACAAATATTTTGAATAAGACGAGTGGTCAAAGTTGGGGTAAAAAAATCAAACGACTTATAAATTAGGATGGAGATAGTAGTTTTGAACTGAAAATTCTTCCCAGAAAGACATTTTTGGTTTTTTGGGTAAGCTGTTTGGCCTCAAAATGGTTTCAAAAATCCTGGAAAAATCATGTCAATTCTTGTTTTGAAAAGCACTATTTTATCAATATATCTCCCAACATAAGTCTTATGGTGAAAAAGTAAATTTCTTCACAAGGCATGCATTTTTCCTTTATTCAATAATGCAGATAAATATGCATATTCATTCAAAACAAAGCCCAACTATTTATATTAGGACACAATAATGTCCATGATGTAATGCTTAACAGGTATTGACATGTAGGTCGTTACACTGTAACTCCAATATCCATCACCCAAGGCACGGCCCTGGAGCAAGCTCAAGTGAGCAACAGCTTCTCGGAAATTAGCTTAACTAAAACCTATCCAAAAGAAGATGTCTAAACTCTGCAAAAACAAAACTTCCTAGCATGCCATGCAATAGGTAGGTTCTGTACTTCTGTAATACATTGATTACACCAATTTGCAAGCGAAGTAGCACTATGCGTCTGCGAAAAATATCAAGTTCATGGAAATATCAATATTCAGAATCCATATCATCACGTGGGGTACATCAATAATAATCATGAGTTTACCAATAACCTATGGTGCATATTCTAATTTACATATTCATTCTCTGAAGTCTGAACATAATGCTAGTGACTATTGTGCGAGAACTGCAACAATTATTACAGTAATACATTTCGATCACAAATACTGCAACCAGATTTGATGAGAAGTGGTAAGATTCTTATCTGAATGGAAGGGAAAAGAAAACTGATGGCTAGAAGGCTGACTTGAGCACCTGGCTAATATAAAGCTTCAAGGAACTTGAACTTACAGCACCATTGTGTGCAGTCTAACCTAGCTCTAAGTAAGCTCCATCCCTATGATTCTGTCTGCTAGTTAGTAAATGAACAAACATGCACAGCTAACATGCAACTTAAACAATGTATAGAAGATTTGAACTGTGAGGAACCTCCAAGCTAAACCCCGTTAATTAGACCACCATCCATTGATCAATCTAATTAAAAGGACTTAACCCCGGTCGTCCTTGAGATGTGTCCCAAACAATGCCCAGGACGACACACCTCACTAGCACAAGTTAAACATCTTCATCACACATAGCATTGCATACATAGAGTTCACCATACATAAAAGTATTCAAGCCTTACAAACCAAGTTCAAGTTTCATGTCTAAACATAAGGTTTTGCAGTGGAAGGTTTAAACATCGCTCTTATAGATATTACAAAAAATAAATGAGTTCACTCTCATGCCACAAGTGACTCATTAAATATAGATAAACATTGGGCAGCTACTTCATGCCCGCACCTCCGTCAGCGGGGTAGAAGTACCCAAAGACGGGCTCCAAAGGCACCTCACCTGGAATCAACTTAACGGCAGCACCGTTAGTACATTGCGTACTAGCAGGACTTATCCCAAAAATATACATTTGGTGGATGCAAGGGATTATCAAGTTTTATTATCCAACTATGAAATAGCAAGCGGGTTTTGACAAGTGAGTAAGCAAGAGACATAGCACCTATCCCTAAATCATACAACAATACATTTGCATAAGTAAAGTGATCATGTATCATCAACCCTGAGCTCAATCTTCCATAAGCTCTTTCCAAAACTCTATGCTAAAGTCCAAGTAAATGAGCGTGTTCATATCCGAGAACGTGGCTATTGCAATAGATTAAAAACCCTACAGGGGTGTACAACTTTTCCCACACGAGGCGCAAGACCAACGACCATAACCTCGGCCTAGGATAAGTGTTAATTCATGCCCTCAACCATTCACATACCCACACCCAGCGATGAGAGGGCGGCCGGAGATTTATAGGGGTAACGGACACATGCCATCTACCCCTCATCACACCCCGTGTCAAACTGTCCCATAGCAAGGTTCGGCTTATGGTACTTGGCTTGCCCATCCCATCCTAAGCATGTGGTTTGTACGAGGAGTGCTCAAGTATCACAACGATAACGTCTCGGTCCCTAACCAATTGAGCTCCATCTCAATATGGCCCTACATTACTTGCTCAAATCTCGACTCATATTCATGGTTGTTCATCTTTAAAACATTCCAACTATGTGAGCATGATTAAGATAAAATCCTATATCTCGCGAGAGGTGATGCCCTTGTCATCTCTCGACTTCTACCGGCTAAGCATGGATAAGCAATTAAATTCGTCAAGTCTAACAATCATACTTGGCTAAAGAGTTGGTCTAGTTCCAAAGTACATGACTAGTATGTTCCACTCTACCAAATCACATGAACTAGGAGAGGGTGGCTTATGCACAAATAAGAAGTATTTTCCATTCATAAATAGATTAGAAAAAAGGGTACTTGCCTTGTTTCTCAAAGGTCGCCTCCTCAACCGCGGGATCCGGCCCGTACTCAACCTCTCCTTGATCCGGCGTCTCGATCTCTACACGAATGCAATGATACTTGATAAATAAATATGACATGAATGAATTTGCAAAATGAGATGCAAAAGATGTGACTAAATATGCAATATAGAATGCCTTAGAATCATGTATAAACATACTTTAAGTTGGAAACATAGGTATATAAGTGGGTGACTTTCGGATCTTCCGACTCAAAATATCGGGTCATCCGATTTTTACGCAGAACAGAACCGGGTCTTCTGGGCATAAAATCGGATCTTCCGGACACGGACTGGAACTCAAAATCAGATCTTCCTAACAGCCCGGCGACTGGGAAAGAAAAGTTTGCCGGTGGCGGCTCTGACCTCCGTTTTGTGTGTCATTTGTTTCTATGGGTTCGTGAGAGTGTCAAGCTTCTATTCCAAGTGATGGATTTGACATGCATTGAGGTTTATAAGCTCGAGCTCATCAATGGTGGTTTTCTTCCAAGAAACTCCAAAACTCTAAACCTAGAGCAATGGGGAGTGGATCGAGAGGGGGAATGGCTCACCAGTGATGTGCACAACTCCAACAAGGGTCGCAGATTGGTGTAGGGCGAGGAGGAGTGAGGCTTGCTTGTTCTTGACCTTGAGCTTGAAGAGGGGAGCAATGGGGAGGAAGGAGGAGCTTGGGGAAGCTTCTTGCTTGGGGAAGATGATGATGTGGTGGTGGTGCAGCTCGTCGGCGTTGAGCTCCGGCGACCCTCCAGCGAAGCTCTGGTGAGGTGGAGTGGTGGAGGAGTGGAGGAACCTTGGGATCTCCTCCCAACTAGAGAGAGGAAGAAGAGAGAGGGAGTGGAAGTGGACAGTGAGGTGGGAGAAGGGGAGAGCTGCAGCTCAGCTCCCCTTTGGACAGGTGGGCTGACGGGTGGGACCCATGGGGACACGTGGAGGCTGTGCAACTGTCGATGTGTCAAAGTGGACTACCGGATCTTCCGACTCAGAGTTGGATGATCCGAAAAATTAACATTTTATTGGTAAAAATATTATTTAGACCAACTAGAGGCTTTCTAAAAATAGGAAACAATTTTATAGATGCCAAAGATGATGCTTATGAATGCTTCATGTTATGCTTAGAAATTTTGGGTCGTTACAAATCTACCCCCCTTAGAAGAATCTCGTCCCGAGATTCAAGCATGGTAAGTGAAGAGCTAAAAGATGGATAGCAGATTTTGAAACTCACATATTGCTAAGGAGATTAGGATATAGTTGTCGAAGTTGATCTTCTAGCTCCCAAGTTGCCTCTCGCTCGGAATGGCGACTCCATTGCACTTTGACAAATTTGGTGGTCCTTTTTCTTGTTTTCCTCTCGACTTAATCAAGAATTCTAATGGGATGCTCTTGATAAGAGAGGTTGGGTTGAATTTCTAATTCTTCAACATTGATGGCCTCCGTGGGCACTCTCAAGCATTTCTTCAATTGAGAGACAAGGAACACATTGTAGATGGAAGATAGAGATGATGGAAGATCCAATTGGTATCTACCTTGCCTCTCTTTGCCAAAATCTAGAATGGGCCAACATAGCGAGGAGCCAACTTGCCCTTTTTCTGAAATCTTTGGGTGCCCTTGAAAGGTGTGACTTTTAGGTAAACATGGTCACCCACTTCCAATGACAATTCTCTTCTCCGACGATCGGCATAATGTTTTTGGCGAGATTGGGTAGCCTTTAATCTTTCTTGAATGATCTTAATCTTAGCTTCGGCCTCCATGACAATATCCGGACGAAAGTGGAAACGTTCTCCGGGTTCAGACCAATTGAGGGGAGTTCTACAATTTCTTCCATATAGTGTCTCATATGGTGACATGCCAATACTTGCTTGATAACTATTGTTGTAGGAAAATTCAGCAAATGACAAACAAGTGTCCTAGCTTTTCTCATAAATGATTGCACAAGCTCTCAACATATCTTCAACAATTTGATTTACCCGTCGGTTTGTCCACAGGTTTGAGGATGATAAGCCGTGCTAAAAGTGAGTTCGGTGCCCATTGCTTGGTGAAGGCTTTCCCAGAAACGAGCAGTAAATTGAGGGCCTCTATCCGACACAATGGTCTTGGGGATTCCATGGAGACATACAATTTTTGCGAGATAGAGCTCCGCATATTTGATAACAGTGTAAGAGGTCTTGACCGGCAGAAAATGGGCGGACTTGGTGAGACGGTCTACGATGACCCAAATTGAATCATAACCTTGTAAGGTGCGGGGTAGACCTGTGATGAAGTCCATAGAAATGTCTTCCCACTTCCAAGACGGGACGGGGAGTGGTTGAAGAGTTCCCGCCGGCTTGAGATGTTCGGCCTTCACCCTCCGGCAAACATCACACTTGCCCACGTAACGGGCAATTTCTCTCTTCATGCGAGACCACTAAAATCTCTTTTTCAAGTCTTGATACATTTTATTGCTGACCGGGTGGATGGAGAATTGGGACACATGAGCTTCATCAAGAATTTTCTTTCGAAACTCAAAATTCTTAGGTACCACTAGCCTCTTCCCAAACCAAAGAATTCCTTGTTCATCCAATCGAAAGCATCTTCCCTTCTTTTTTGGTAATATCTCTTTTATGTTATCAATGTACTTATCTCCCCCTTGGGCCATCTTAATTTCTTCTATGAGGTCAGATGTGATCATTAGAGTAGCAAGTAACCATAGTGAGATTGAGCTTCCGAAGATCTCTACAAAGAGTGTCAACTCCGGAACGGACAAGCAAACAATGGCATTGTGCCTTCCTACTCAAGGCATCGGCAAGCATATTCACTTTGCCAGGGTGATAGTGAATCTCCAACTTATAATCTTTAATTAATTCCAGCCATCTTCTTTGCCTCATGTTGAGCTCAGATTGGGTGAAGATATATTTGAGACTTTGATGATCGGTGAAGATATTGCATGGTTTGCCAAACACATAATGGCGCCAAATTTTTAGAGCATGCACCACAGCGGCAAGCTCAAGATCATGAGCGGGAATGCTTTCTCACAAGCCTCGGTCCACTTGAAAGGAACATCCTTCTTGAGTAACTCAGTCATAGGCTTGGCAATTTTAGAGAAATTTTCTATGAACCTGCGATAATATCCGGCAATTCCAAGAAAACCTCTCACTTGTTTCAAAGTTTTGGGCTGCTCCCAATTTTACACATCTTACACCTTGCTTGGATCAACTTCAACTCCATTCTCAGATATTATGTGCCCAAGGAAAACAACCTTTTTAAGCCAAAATTCACATTTGCTAAATTTGACATAGAGACGATGATCACGGAGCCTTTGAAGAACAATGCGGATATGCTCGACATGCTCTTCCACGGTCTTTGAAAATATGAGAATATCATCAATGAAGATCATCACAATGACATCAAGCTCGTCAAAGAATATTGAGTTCATCAAGTACATGAAATGAGCCAGAACATTGGTTAGCCCAAAAGACATCATCGTGTACTCATAGAGTCCATATGTAGTGGAGAAAGCCGTTTTGGGAATATCTTCCTTTGCATAAGAAATCATAGTAAAAATTGTTTTATATGTGTACACAATCACCATCAAATAAAGTTGTAAGCCTAGCATCCCCTTTTCTATTTTTTGTGAAGAAAAGAATGGTTTACCTTGGTGTCTAGGTGAATATGGCCTTCAAGTGCCTTAACCATTAGACATAAAAATGGCAGCAACCCTTAAACTTATGCATCTCATGTAGAAGGTGCTCTCACTGACGGCACGTACAATCTCGTCCCCGCCAACAAAGAACAAGCTCCCGAAGGTGGTGCCGACGTCATCGTGATTGACCCGGAGCTTGACACCGGCTTACCTCAAGAAGGCAAGCCCCGGAGCATAACCTGACTTTTAAATCGTGAAACTATGAATTATTTATGCTTGTGCATTTACATTTCAAGGAGTTGTTTGAACACCCTAGTTGCATGATTCTAGTACCTATGTCTTGAAATACTAGTATGATAGGGTCGGTAGTGCAATGCTTTAGGACGGTTACAAGTCGAGTGATTTCCTATCACTCGCGAGATATAGGAGTTGCTTGTCTTTACTTATGTTGGAATCATAAGAATGGATGGGCGTGATGGTATGTGTAGATCTCCCGTCCGTGTATGATAATTGAATTAAGGTCGAAACATGTGGTTCTTTGTGTCAAGTTTTTGAACGTACCACGCACATGCCGACCTATGGGAATCGGTAAGCCCGGTACCAGATTGATACAGCTAGGACCGATAGCCATCTCTCCTTGGAAATGTTTTTTCCCTTGCCGTACATATGTGGGTATATGCGTGATGCCGTGAGTGAAGCGGTAAATCTTTGCCCTAAGGGAGTGGACCCTGCGCCGAAGTGTGGATTGATGGGAAAGGATGGGAAGTGCTTGTAGCTTTTATAGCAAGCATTATCCGTGTGTGTTGGGTGTCCCTGGCCAGGTAGTGAAATTCGGTTCGAACTGGCCGCTTCTCGCGGTTAATGAGACTGCTTGACCGCTGTGCTGCATTGAGTAACAAGTGGAACTATGCGTATGATGAACTTGTTGTATGTACTAAATTGTATTGCACCACTTGTATGCTTAGAGAGGATGCTAATCTAGAATTGTTAACACTATTAGAATTTGATGCTAAAATCATGAAAATAAGGATCCACTCTTAGTAGCTTCTGGCAAAACAAACCCACCATCCAAAAGCCTCTCATGTCTAGAAGTCGGTGATGTCGTTTTCACCTGACGGGTGAGCCTTGCTGAGTATTAGTATACTCAGCCTTGCTTGTGGCTATTATTTTAGGTACTACTTTGGATGAGGCGGTGAATTCCATCGCTTGGCCTGTCCAGGTTCCTCCTGGCTGGCACGTCGAGTGTGTTCCGTCCTCTGCCGAGGATCGGGAGGAGTAGCACCATGGACGGCTTCATTATGGTGTATCGTCATGGCTGGTACTATGTATCGTCGTTAGTTTATTTTTCGCTGCTTGAACTCTCGTACTTTTATTTAAAATTCAGACTTGGTTTGTAAAAACTTGATGAGACTATTTATGTAAGTTGAACTTGTGGAATGTCGGTAATTTTTGGGACTCACCTCCGTGTGGGCACGCGTGTTGTTTCGATCGTGAAAGTACGTGGTTAATCGGGTATAATCCAACGGCGCTCCAGTTTATTCCAGATTAAGTGCCTGACTACTTGATTAGTGGTCCGTGGGTACTTAACTCGGAATAATTTCTGAGTGGTCCGCCACAGCTGGCATCAGAGCTGAAACATGCGCACCAGAGAGAGCAACAGACCCTAAATAAACAATTTTTGAAATAAAATATGCCAACCTTTGCTTCCGACGTGCACTTGCGATGGAATGTTGCTCATAGGACCGCTAAGGAGTATGTATAGAACGTGAAGCCTATGTGGGTGTAGGGATCACGATATGATAGGTGGCTAATTATATATTATACTAACTCCCAGCATATTTCATTCTGTCATTTACTTTTCGCAATGGTGGGCGCAAGGTACGGCGATTGCTGTAACGCACCATGGCACTATATGAAAATATAGTGGCGGCACATAGTCAATATGCTATTGAATGGCGTATGAAACTAGAATAGCATGGTGGACGCAAGGTACGGCGATTGCTGTAGCATACCATGGCATCATATGCAAATATGATGATGGCGCAAAGTCAATACGCTATTTCATGAGCGTACGAAATTGCCAATATGTTGCCTTGGTGACATATGAAGCATTGCCCATTCAATGTTGAACGTTTGGGTGCCACCACTATAGTGGGTGGTAATGAATGGGGTCGCTTCCGTGAGTGCTGGCACGGGAGGTTCATTGTGAATGTTCTGGAATGGAATTTTCTGCAGGTATGCTAACCACGATTCCGTAAGCTGAACGGTTAGAAAAGTTCGGCTAGTTAATATAGGGAGAGACGAATATTGCCTTGCCACTGGCACTGACTTCGTAGGCCAAAAGTTTATTGGCACGTGTGTTGGTGAGAATGAGTAGGCCGCTCATGCATTTATAATTCACTGAAACTCTTATAAATAATGTGTGTGCTCATTAAATTACCCGTCTCAAAAATCCGAAACCTACCTAGTGAAGTGTGCTGAGTCTATGTCCGAAAATAGTTCTGCTTGCATTGTTGTTTTGAACCTGAAAAAACCCATCAAACGAAAAAGTGTTCAATATGAAAGTTGTCATAAATGTTATCTAGTTTATGCTGTAGAAATTCCAACGAATTTGGTTCAGTAAATTAAGAGTTATGCTTAAAATGATAACCCCCTGTCTGCTGGAATTTTCTGGGAACAGTGAGTTGGAAATTGATTTTTTGCACCTTCTTAACGACTTGTTGTGCTCAAGACTTCAACATGAAACTTGTTTGAAATTACCTAAACAATGTTCTGGCCAAGTTTGGTAATCTTTGGGTTTGTAGAGTTTGTGTTTTACCACTTTTACTACAGTGTCCAGAATCTGTTTTTGTTTTTCTATGGCTCTAACTGGTTCCCACACTTGACCTTTTGTTCAGATGGACGGCCGTACTGACATTGCTAGCTACCCCAACGATGTCTCTTTCTCGGACTGCCTTGGTTGGGAGGGGTTCCCCAGCATCTTTTGGTCCGTGTTGCAGGCGCTTGACTACCCCCGCCTGGCCCAATATGAGAGAACCATCCTCCGTGACCGTGGTGTGACTCGGTGCAGAGTGCGTTTGGTAGTGCACCGCCACCCACCGTGTCCAAGCTCTCCAACATGGAGTGTGGAAGTCCATGGGCATCATTTGGAGACAACTTGTGAGATGGCTGCTCTCAATGGGATCAACTCCTTTTGTGCACAGAACCAGGAGCTTGTGGAGGACCAGCTCCTTGGACTTTATCCACCTAACCTGACGACGCTCACTGGATGAGACGCTATCTCAGCTCACCTCTGAGGGTGGCAGAGAACCCCATTGCAGTAGCTGTGCTCTTGATGAGGTGGATCAGGGCTTATCACAGACTGCAGGCACTTCTAGGGCAGTCTCAAAATGCAGCACTCAACCTTGCTATTGATATGTCTGCTCGTGCTCGTGACCATGGGGTAGAGAGAACCTCTTTGTCCATAGACGTGACTACCAGGGATACTATGATTGTAGACTTGGAGAGACAGTTGACCGACCTCCACTTAGAGCACAATAATGCCAACAATGAGCTAACTCAAGTGAGGGATGAGCTAGAGAACGTGCAGGCTGACTTGGAGCATGCAATGCCATGCTAGCTGCCCATGATGCTCAGCACCTTCTTAATGAGGGTGGAGAGAATGGGGAAGGAGAAGTCCCTGATTCAGATATGGACACCGAGGATGACATGCCACCTCTTGAAGCTCCACCGTCTCTCATGGGCAGCCAAGCTACAGCTAACAACCTAGACGACTCCTAGGAGCTTCGGTAGCAAGTTACTCCTCAGCGTAGCCTAAATTTTGGTTTCATGATGTAATAGGCTAGTTGGAGTTGAGTTTTCCTTTAAGCTTTTGAACATGTAATCCAATGGCATGGGATATGGGATCCCCAAGAACTTGAGTGTGGTTGTAACGGTTGTGCTGAAAACTTTCTGCAGCTATCCTTGTTTTTTTTATTAATGTATTTTCCCTTCACATCTGGGTTGTGACATGAATTACAAAGTTGTCTGAAATTTGTCAAACAAAACGCTCACCAAAATTCAACCTCGTTGGTTAAGCAAAAGAAAAATGGCGACCAAACTACTACAGCTCGGCCTCCTGAAAAACAGCAAAAACAGAGAACAGAAACTTGAATTTTTCGGCCTAGTTCTAGCTCGATTTTGGTTCTGAGCCAAACACCAAAGTTGTAGAGTACGAATTTTTCAAGCTACTGACCCAATTGGAGCATCTAACTTGACTTCTGCTGGAGGATATTATTTTTGTTCCAAAACTGCTTGCTGATATGTTATCCTTACGCAGTAAACTTTATTACATTGCCAAGTTTTATCTTATCATTAATTTATGCAAGCTTATGAATTGTAGATAATACAAGTACCTACTGCAGATGGCTATCACTCGTAGTGGTCACGATGCTAGCGGATCCAACGCGCAAGGGCAGGAAGGGCAACAGCCACCACCACCACCACCGCAGCAACCTCCAACGTGTCAGCAGCTGTATGACACCCAAACGGAGATCCTCCATAATCTGCAGCAGCAACAACAAATGATGTAGCAGCAGATGCAGCAGCAATAGGGTGGTCATCGTGCTCCTCCACCTCAAGTGGCCCGGTATGAGGACTTCTTGGCTACTCACCCTCCGGTGTTCTCAAGAGCCGAGGAGCCCTTGGAAGCTGATGCATGGATTCGGGCCATCGAATCCAAGTTCTCCATCCTACCTACACCTTGTACTCCAAACCGCAAGGTGGTCTTTGCAGCACAGCAGCTCCGTGGCAAAGCTCTCCTTTGGTGGGAGAACTATCTGGCTCTTCAACAGGAGAACCATGTCATTGAGTGGGAGGAATTCAAGACTGCTTTCAAAGCCCACCATATTCCTGCTGGACTTGTTGAAAGGAAGCTAAACGAGATCCTGGCTCTGACTCAGGGAACCCGCACTATGCTCCAGTACTCCCAGGCATTCAATGGTCTGTGTCCTTATGCGGGTCATCATGCAGATTCCAATGAAAAGAAGATAGAAAGGTTCCGTCGTGGCCTCAATACAAAGCTCAAGGCCCAGTTGACCACTACACGAGTTGCCACATATGGTGAACTTGTGAACATTGGCATTGCCCAGGAAGATGCCAACTTGGTTCAAAAGGCCGAGAAGAAAAGAAAGGCTCCCGCTGCACCTTCGAGTGGGCAACCTCAGAGGTTCCGCTTGGTTCCACCGGCTGCACCGCAGGGACAACTGAGGGCACCTTAGGGTGGGCGTTGGGTTGCCAGGCCACCACAGCAGGGTGCACCTCATTTCCCTCCACCGCCGCAGCAGCAACAGCGCCAAGGCAAAACGTGCAACAGCCGCTTCGTCCTAGAGGTGGCTACTCATGCTTCAAGTGTGGCAGTAGCAGCCATTTCATCAAGGACTGCCCACAGAACAAGCCTCAGAATCAGCGTCCTGGGAACCAGCAGAACCAGGGCAAGCAACAGTGAGTCCAAGTCAGGCAGGGAAGGCTAACTACACCACCCTGGCTGACCTACCTGAGGGAGCACCGGACATGACTGGTACTTTTCCTATCCACAACCAACCTGCTGTGATATTGTTTGATTTCGGGGCAACACATAGTTTTATAAGCACAAGGTTTAATGCAAAATGTGGGTTAAAATCATTTCACACCAAATCAGCATATGTGATATCAACAGCGGGAGGTAAAATAGCATCCAACCAACTCACTCGAAAAGTAACAATCAAGCTGGGTAGTAAAGTTTTTCCTACTGATCTGATTCTGCTTGGATTGGAAGGAATTGATATTGTTTTGAGGGCAAATTGGATGACTCAACATAAGGTTGTGCTAGATGTTGTCGAACAGGTTGGGGAGATAAACTCGCCTTCACATGGCCCTAGTGCACTTTATTTGCCACACTGAAAATACGCCAATGCTTGTGCCTACACCATGGTAGAAACACAACTAAAAGACATTTCGGTGGTATGTGAGTATGCCGATGTTTTTCCAGATGACTTACCTTGGATGTCGCCGGACAGGGACATTGAATTTGTAATTGAACTTCAACCTGGCACAGCACCTATATCAAAATGACCCTATAGAATGCCACCCAATGAATTGGCTAAATTAAAAATTCAACTCCAAGAATTGTTAGACAAAGGTTTCATCCGTCCTAGTGTGTCACCATGGGGTTGTCCAGCTATCTTTGTGAAGAAGAAGGATCATTCCTTGAGGTTGTGTATTGACTACCGGCCTCTTAATGCGGTGGCCATCAAAAACAAGTATCAACTAGCTGGCGCTAGAGTGTTCTCTAAGATTGATCTTCGCTCTGGCTATCACCAAATAAAAATTCGTCCTTGTGACATTCCCAAGACTGTCTTTTCTACCCGCTATGGACTTTATGAATTTTTGGTCATGTCATTTGGGCTCACAAATGCCCCAGCCTACTTCATGTACCTCATGAATTTGGTTTTCATGTCCGAGCTTGACAAGTTTGTGGTGGTCTTATTGATGATATTCTCATATATTCCAAGAATGAGAAAGAACACACCGAATACCTTCGCATTGTTCTTCAAAGGTTGAGAGACCATCAACTCTACGTCAAGTTCTCGAAATGTTAATTCTGGCTAGAAAGTGTGAAATTCTTGGGTCATACGGTTTCCAAGGATGGTATATCCGCGGATTCAACCAAGGTGCAAGAGGTGATGGATTGGCAGCCACCTACCTCTGTCCATGAGATTCGGAGTTTTCTGGGTCTAGCTGGTTACTATCGCCGCTTCATTCCAGATTTCTCTCGAATTGCTAAACCCATGACCGACCTCTAAAAAAAGGGAGTCAAATTTGAGTGGAGTGACAAATGTGAAGAAGCTTTCCACACCTTGAGAAAACATCTAACTTCTGCCCCAGTCTTAGCTCAACCCGACAGCACCAAGCCCTATGATGTCTATTGTGATGCTTCAGGCACCGAACTCGGTTATGTCCTTATGCAAGAGAACCGGGTCATTGCTTATGCTTCCCGAGCACTCCGGCCCCATGAGAAAAATTACCCTACTCATGATCTTGAGTTGGCAGCGGTTATTCATGCTCTCAAGATTTGGAGACACTACCTGATGGGTGTTCCATGCAATATATACACTGATCACAAAAGCCTCAAATATGTCTTCACTCAGGCACATTTGAATATGAGGCAGCGAAGATGGTTGGAGTTAGCTAAGGACTATGATCTTAGTGTGCATTATCACTCTGGGAAGGCTAATGTGGTTGCGGATGCTCTAAGCAGCAAGGCTCGCTGTCACTGCCTTTCCGTGGAGTCCTATGCTGACACCTTGTGCCATGAAATGGCAAAGCTCAGCTTCGAGATTGTTCCCCTCGGGTACTTCAACCATATCTCTGTTGAACCAACCTTGCACGATCAGATTGTTATGGCCCAATTAAATGATGCAAGCATTAAAATCCTCAAAAGAAAATTGGCAAATGGAAAGGAAAAATATAAATGCTTCCGACTAGATGGGCAGGGAGTGATGTGGTTTGGATATCGGATAGTGGTGCCCAAAAATGCCGAGCTCCGAAGGAAAATCATGGATGAAGCTCATCTTTCCAAATTTTCCATCCATCCTGGTAGCACCAAAATGTACCAAGACCTTAAACAAAACTTTTGGTGGACTAGGATGAAACGGGAAATTGCCAAATATGTGTCGGAATGTGACACGTGTCAGCGGGTAAAGGCTAGCCACTTGAAGGTAGCAGGTACTCTTCAACCTCTACCTATCCCCTCATGGAAGTGGCAAGATATAAGCATGGATTTCATTGTCGGACTTTCCAGGACCCCTCAGGGGCATGACTCCATTTGGGTAATTGTGGACCGCCTCACAAAGACCGCACGTTTTATTCCGGTCAATACAACCTATACCACTATGAAATATGCTGAATCTATTTGGAACGGATCGTTTGTTTACATGGGGTACCCAAGACGATAATTTCAGATCGTGGTACTCAATTTGTGGCACGCTTTTGGGAACATTTGCAACTATCCCTTGAAACAAAACTGATCCGTTGTTCAGCGTATCACCCTCAAACCGATGGGCAGACGGAAAGGGTAAATGAAACCCTAGAGGATATGCTTCGAGCTTGTGTTATCCATTATGGGAAAAATTGGAAGAAATGATTATCTCTGGCTGAATTCTCTTATAACAACAGTTACCAAGCAAGTTTAAAAATGGCACCTTTCAAAGCCTTGTATGGTAGAAGATGTCGGACACCATTGTGTTGGTCTCAGGCGGGCGAGGGATACACATACGACCCTGACCTTGTAAAAGAAGCAGAGGAAAAGGTTAGGATCATCCGTGAAAACTTAAGAACCGGACAATCTTGGTAGAAGAGTTACTTTGATCAAAGACGGAAGCCCCTTCAGTTCGAAGTCGGCAATCATGTGAGGTCTCCCTGATCAAGGGTGTATAAAGGTTTGGGTTGAAAGGAAAACTTGCACCTCGCTATATTGGTCCATATGAAATCACTCAACAATGCGGACCGGTTGCATACCGTGTGAGGCTTCCTGAGAAGCTCTCCGCCATGCACAACGTTTTCCATGTTTCCCAACCCAAAAAGTGTCTTCGTGTTCCGACCGAGGTTGTTGAACAAGAAGAATTATCGGTTGAGCCGGATCTTTCTTATATTGAGCATCCTATCAAGATCCTCGATGAGAAAGAGAGAAAGACCCGAAGAAGAGAAGTTCAAATGTACAAAATTCAGTGGAGTCATCACTCCGAGGATGAAGCCACATGGGAAACCGAAGAGTATCTTAAAAAGAACTTTCCCGACATCCTTCCTAAGACCAAGGTATCTCTTTCCCTACCATGTCACTAAGCACAATCGAATCTCGGGGCGAGATTCCTTTTAAGGGGGGTAGGCTGTGACATCCCTGATGTATAAACCTTTAAAAATAAATTAAAAACAGGGGAAAAAGCAGCAAGGGCAAAAACACACTTGTTTAGCTTTCAAATTCAATGTTTAAATTCAATAATGCTAATTTGACACCCAATTGAGATCTCAAAAATTTCTTACTAAACTTGAAAATCTCCAAAAATAAAAGTTGTTTTCCATTACAAATAAAGCCTAGTTACTGTTGGGAACATTTCCAAATTTTGTAGGTAAGCCCCTCAAAAACCCTAAAATCAAGCAGAACACCTTTTCAAATATGGCTTGTTTGAGCTTGAACAGTTCATAATTTCAGGTTCACCCATAAAGGAAAGTTGTGTCCCACCTTACAAACTCCAACTTTTATGTTTGCACTTTTGGAAGATTAGTTCAAATTTTCGGAGTTTTGTACAGTTGAACCGGGGAGCTCCACGGGCGTCCTAACCACAGCCCAGGCGTGCTCTGCCCAGGCCGCAGTTGGCCGCCATGTGGCCGGCGAGCGGCGGCGACCTCACCTGGTCGGCCAAACGTCCTGCAGCTGCGCCCCACCTCCCCGCGCACACGCTAGATCCCTTGTCCGGTCAAGTCGCTCGCTGCCGCGCCCTGACAGCCTCGCCACGAGGGCTGCCATCATGACGAGCCGAGCTCCGCCATTGGCCGCCCACAGCGGCGCCCTGCTCGAGCTTGCAGGCGCATCAATGGCGCTGCCCCGTCACCATCCACCACGCGCACGATCCCCAGGCCGCCCAGTCAGCTCTAACTCGCTCCATGCCTCCACCAAGTGACCCTTGCCCCTTTCCTCAGCCAGCGACACAGCCATTCCATCTCCCCACGCTCCCTCGCACCCTTCTTTCACCTTCGGCCGCGAAGAGAAGAGCTCGAGCTCCTGCAGCCGCAAGCCAAATCCACCGCCCATCCCTCCATGGATTCCCAATCCACCGCACCCGAAGCTCGCTCAACCATCTAGCTAGCTCCTCGATCCATCCCCAGCACGAATCGAGCAGCCCTCGCCAGGAATCGAGGATTCCCAGCGCCGCCATCCACCATTTTCACCCGAGCTCCACCTCAACGTTGAGCTCTATCTCCCGGTCATCCCCGTTGCCGCCAAGACCCTCGACGAGCTCCGCCTCCTCCCGGTGAAGCTCTCAAGCCAAACCGCGCATCGCCTCGATCCCAGCAGCCCGCTGCCGACATCGCCGGAGCAAGCCGCTCTGCCGCTCACCATCAACGAGCCGCGCCGCTCCACCTCCGTCCACGAGACCACCCCAACCGACTCGCAGTGAGCCCCTCGTCGTTTCCCCCACTTTCCCCACGCCGGTTTGCTGCCTCCTCGCCGGAATCCTGTCGCCGGCGAGCCAAGGGCCTTTACGTGTTCCCCTTTTTAGTTCTAGGGTCCTCCGTGTAAGATTCAAGGACTTGTTTGCAAGGTGTTAAAAGATCTAGGGTTCCCGGCGTAAAAAGATACTTTAAACCTAGATCTATTTTATGAGATCCTGTAAAATCAATTAAAAATCATAGAAAAATTAGAAAAATGCACAAAAATACTCCCTAGACTTGTGAGATTGTAAACTCCAATATCATTTTTGCATGTATACACTTTTGATGAATGGGTTTTGAATTAAAATTCAAACTCAGGTTATAGTGTTTTGTGCACCATTTCAAATCCTGAGCTCCTTTGTAGGTGAACTTTGGAGATGTTGCTTGTGTGGTCTGTGGAAGAATTATATCCAAAGGAGACCTAAAAATATGGCCTGTAAATTCAGTTATGAATTATTTAGTGATTTGTGTTCTAGCTCAGTTGTACATTTATTAAAAATATTTCATGCAGTCGAAAATCACCAACTTTCACCAGAGGACTAGAAACTTCTTAGCACGTGTTGGGAAAATGCTAAACTTTATATTAGACCCTGTTTAGGGTAGCAAATAAATAGGTGTTGGCTTTCGGGTAGAGAATTATTGGGGGCTGTCCAAGTGATATTTTTAGCTACCACTTGGCCAAGGCCTTTCTTTTACTCATGACTAGCTCTAGTAGAGAAATCTTCTGTTCTGGAAGTAGTTTTGATTTTATATGAATTAATCTTGTTTCTTTGAGCAGCAACTTGTACTATTTTTAATATTTTCTGTATAGCTCGGTTTTAGCTAAATTTTGGAGTGAGCTTAGATCTTATACTCAAGTAGCTGTCATAAAGTTTGTGGATAAAAAGGATGAACAGAAACAGAGAAACAAAAATGAGAAGGAACTAGAGTAAATTGAGTTTATTAAAAAGATATAGATCAAGTTGACAATTAATCAAATATGGTGCATGTGGTGCTAAATTCTAGAACTGAACCTTTGCATAAGAAATCATAGCAAAAATTGTTTTATATGTGTACACAATCACCATCAAATAAAGTTCTAAGCCTAGCATCCCCTTTTCTATTTTTTGTGAAGAAAAGAATGGTATACCTTGGTGTCTAGGTGAATATGGCCTTCAAGTGCCTTAACCTTTAGACATAAAAAATGGCAGCAACCCTTAAACTTATGCATATCATGTATAAGGCGCTCTCGCTGACGGCACGTACAATCTCGTCCCCGCCAACGAAGAAGAAGCTCCCGAAGGTGGTGCCGACGTCATCGTGGTTGACCCGGAGCCTGACACCGGCTTAGCTCAAGAAGGCAAGCCCCGGAGCATAACTTGACTTTTAAATTGTGCAACTATGAATTATTTATGCTTGTGCATTTACGTTTCAAGGAGTTATTTGAACACCCTAGTTGCATGATTCTAGTACCTATGTCTTGAAATACTAGTATGATAGGGTCAGTAGTGCAATGCTTTAGGACCGTTACAAGTCGAGTGATTTCCTGTCACTCGCGAGATATAGGAGTTGCTTGTCTTTACTTATGTTGGAATCATAAGATGGACGGGCGGGATGGTATGTGTAGATCTTCCGTCCGTGTATGATAATTGGATTAAGGTTGAAACATGTGGTTCTGTGTGTCATGTTTTTGAACGTACCACGCAAATGCCGATCTATGGGAATCGGTAAGCCCGGTACCAGATTGATACAGCTAGGACCGATAGCCATCTCTCCTTTTGGAAATGTTTTTCCCTTGCCGTATATGCGTGATGCCGTGAGTGAAGCGGTAAACCTTTGCCCTAAGGGAGTGGACCCGACGCCGAATTGTGGATTGATGGGAAAGGTTGGGAAGTGCTTGTACCTTTTATAGCAAGCATTATCCGTGTGTGTTGGGTTTCCCTGGCCAGGTAGTGAAATTTGGTTCGAAGTGTCCGCTTCTCGCGGTTAATGAGACTGCTTGACCGCTGTGCTGCATTGAGTAACAAGTGGAACTATGAGGATGATGAACTTGTTGTATGTACTAAATTGTATTGCACCACTTGTATGCTTAGAGAGGATGCTAATCTAGAATTGTTAACACTATTAGAATTTTATGCTAAAATCATGAAAATAAGGATCCACTCTTAGTAGCTTTCTGGCAAAACAAACCCACCAGCCGAAAGCCTCTCATGTCTAGAAGTCGGTGATGTAGTTTTCACTCGACGGGTAAGCCTTGCTGAGTATTAGTATACTTAGCCTTGCTTGTGGTTATTATTTTAGGTACTACTTTGGATGAGGCGGTGAATTCCGTCACTTGGCCTGTCCAGGTTCCTCCTGGCTGGCACGTCGAGTGGGTTCCGTCCTCTGCCGAGGATCGGAAGGAGTAGCACCATGGACGGCTTCATTATGGTGTTACTATGTATCGTCGTTAGTTTATTTTCCGCTGCTTGAACTCTCGTACTTTTATTTAAAATTCAGACTTGGTTTGTAATAACTTGATGAGACTATTTATGTAAGTTGAACTTGTGGAATGTTGTAATTTTTGGGACTCACCTTCGTGTGGGGGCGCGTGTTGTTTCGATCGTGAAAGTACGTGGTTAATGGGGTATAATCCGACGGTGCTCCAGCTTATTCCGGATTAAGTGTCTGACTACTTGATTAGTGGTCCGTGAGTACTTAGCTTGGAATAATTTTGGAGTGGTCCACCACAGTCTGACACTATCTTCTTCGGTACCCCATGCAAACATACAATCTGCTCCATGTACGACTCTGCTAGTTTGGCACCAGAATATGTAGTCTTTACCGGAATAAAGTGAGCCACCTTCGTTAATCGGTCCACGACCACCCATATAGAGTCATAACCTCTCTGTGTGTGGGGCAGTCCTGTTATAAAGTCCATACCCACTTCTTCCCATTTCCACTCTGGTATTTTCATAGGCTGAAGCAAACCTGCTGGTCTCTGATGTTCGGCCTTGACTCTTTGGCATACATCGCAAAGAGCTACGTGTGCTGCAACATCTCGCTTCAAACCATACCACCAAAATCTTTCCTTGAGGTCCAAGTACATCTTGGTACTTCCTGGGTGAATAGAATATGTTGTCTCATGTGCCTCCCGTAAGATAACATCCTTGATATGCTGCTGATCTGGCACCACTATTCTGTTACCATACCACACTGTTCCTTGATCATCTAATCGGAATCCTGGCGCTTTATCTGTCCCAACCTTCTTAATCAATTCCTTGATTTCCTCATCCTCCAATTGACCTTTTCAGATATCTTGTTCAAGAGTTGGCTCCACTTCTAGCTCAGTCACGTTGGCTATCATACCCAAGTTCAAGCGTTCGAATTCCCAGCTAAGCTCTTTGGGAAAATTCTGACTCGTCAGCAAATTCACATAACTCTTCCTACTCAAAGCATCGATCACCAAATTCGCCTTCCCTGGATGGTAATGAATTTCCAACTCAAAGTCATTGATTTTCTCAAGCCAACGACGTTGCCTCATGTTCAGCTCGGATTGCGTGAACACATACTTAAGACTCTTGTGATCCGTATAGATGTCACTCTTGTGCCCAATCAAATAGTGTCTCCAGATCTTCAAGGCATGAACCACAGCTGCCAATTCCAGATCATGTGTCGGGTAATTCAGCTCATGTCTCCTCAACTGTCTAGATGCATATGCCACAACTCTGCCCTCCTGCATGAGTACACACCCCAATCCTTGACGAGACGCATCACAGTAGACTGAGAAGTTCTTAGTAACATTTGGTAGTACCAATACCGGTGCAGCGGTCAACCTTTTCTTCAACTCTTCAAAGCTAGCTTGGCACTACAGTGTCCACACGAACTTAGCATTCTTCTCTAGCAATGATGTCAAGGGCTTGGCAATCTTGGAGAATCCCTCGATAAAACGCCGATAGTAGCCTGCCATTCCAAGGAAACTCCTAATCTCACTGACATTTTGGGGCGATACCCAATTTAACACATCTCTGACCTTCTTTGGATCAACTGCTAACCTCCATTCACCAACACATGCCCCAACAATGATACCTCCTTCAGCCAAAATTCACACTTGCTCAACTTAGCATACAACTGGTGCTCCCTGAGCCTCTGCATCACTAACCTCAAGTGTTCTTCATGTTCCTCCACATTCTTGGAAAAGACCAGAATATCATCAATGAACACCACGACGAACTTTTCAAGATAATCCATGAACACACTGTTCATCAAGTACATGAAGTAGGCCGGTGCATTAGTCAACCCAAAAGACATAACTGTGAACTCATACAAGTCATACCGAGTAGTGAAAGCTGTCTTGGGGATATCTGTCACCCGAATTCTCATTTGATGATAGTACGATCTGAGATTGATCTTAGAGAACACACAAGCTCCCCTCAACTGGTCAAAAAGATCATCGATCCTTGGCAGCGGATACTTGTTCTTGATGGTAACCTCATTGAGGGCTCGGTAGTCTGTGCACATCCTCTGTGTGCCGTCTTTCTTATCAACAAACAACACTGGAGCTCCCTAAGGTGAAGAGCTAGGACGAATATACCCTTAGCTTGTAGGACCCTCAATTCTTCTTTAAGTTTCTTTAATTCTTTTACCCCCATTCTATATGGTCTTTTAGCTATGGGTGTTGTTCCAGGCATAAGTTCAATAACAAATTCAACTTCACGTTCCAGAGGCATACCTGGCAATTCATCTGGGAACACATCTGGATACTCGTTCACCACTCGAATGTCCTTCAACTCTGTGCCTTCAGCATGATTCACCTGACCGGGCTCTGAGGATTTGATTGCCCGGTACTCAATCTTCTCTCCTGATGGAGCCACTAACTGAACTGCACGCTTGGAACACTGTATGACTGCATCGTACTTTGCTAGCCAGCTCATTCCCAAGATCAGATCCATCCCAATAGAATTCAGGACTATAGGGTGTGCTAAAAAGCCTACCCCCTTATGTTAACTGCTACATTAGAACAATGTAATGTGGCCCGAAGTTCTCCCCCCGGTGAGTTAACTAGCATGGTGTTCCCCATAGGTCGCATAAGCATCAAGTTCTTTTTCACAAAATTAGCAGATATAAAAGCATGCGAAGCTCCAGAATCAAACAAAACTGTAGCAGGTTGTGAGTTGACTGGAAACGTACCGACTACCACATCTGTGGCTCCTTCACCAGTTTCTGCTCCCACATGGTTGAGCCTGCCCTTGGCGTAGTTCTGCTGGCCACGATTTCCCTGTGCCTGCTGCTGATTCCCATTCTGAGCTGGTTGGGGTCCTGTCTTCTGGTTACTATTCTGACCGATGGAGTTCTGGACCCTCCGGGGACAAGAGTTAGCGTAATGTCCCTGTTCACCATAGTGGTAGCATGCCATTGGGCCGACAGGAATGGTGTTAGTTTGGGTGGTGCGGGAAGCCTAAGTATTCTGCTGCGCATTCTGGTAGTGCTGCTGCTGCTGTGGTGGTGGTGGATACTGGGGACGCTGCTGATTCTAGCCGCGGTTCAGAAGGCTTGACTGTCCCTGAGTGCGTTGCTGATTCACCTGCTGGGGGTTGTAACGGGAGCGGACATGCTGCCAGACTGCTGGTTCATGATCCTCCTCTTCTTGTCCTCAATCTCACGGCGCTTGTGCTCCACCATTAGAGCACCATCGACCAACTCGCCGAAGATTGCAATGGTGATGCACATCAGCTACAGATGCAAGGCATCCTGGAGTCCACCCCAGAAGCGGGTCTGTCTCTTTCGGTCTGTTGACACCTCATCTGGTGCGTAGCAGGCCAGCTCAAGGAACTTGTCATGATAGGCAGTGACACTCATTCCTTCCTACGTTAGAGCTAGGAACTCCTTCTTCTTCAGGATCATCAGTCCCTCAGGCACATGGTGAGCATGGAAGTCATCATTGAACTACCTACCAGGTGATCTGGTTGCGATTGGGTTGTGCATATTGGTACGCCTCCCACCAGTCTAGAGCAGCTCCTTCAAACTGTCCTGAGGCGTAGAGCACCTTCTCACTGTCGTCACACTGAGCAATGTCGAGCTGTCTCTCCACTGCCTTGATCTAGTTTTCAGGTTCCATCGGGTCCTTGGCGCGAGAGAACTTTGGCGGGCGCCCCTTTAAGAATTTTCCCCTCTTGTCCCTGATGGGTTGGGGAGGCGGCTGGTGTGGCGGACCACTCCGAAATTATTCCAAGTTAAGTACCTTCGGACCACTAATCATGTAGTCAGACACTTAATCCGGAATAAGCTGGAGCGCCGTCGGATTAAACCCGATTAAACCACGTACTTAACTAGATCGCAACAGCAGCAGGCCCACACGAAGGTGAGTTCCAGAGATTACAACATTCCACAAATTAGATTACACACATAGAGAATTAGTTATTACAAACCGAGTTCGAATTAAAATCAGAGTACACAAGTTTTGCAGCGGAATTTAAAGTTCATAACAACTGAAATTTAGAAGTTCATTGCAGCGGAAGTAAATAATCTAACGACGAGACAAGTAACTCCGTGATGAAGCCTGCCACGAAGCTACTCCTCCCGATCCTCGCCCGAGGACGGGACCCATTCGATGTGCCAGCCAGGTGGAACCTGGGCAGGCCAAGTCATAGCATCCACATCCAAGATTATACCTGTAAAATATTGCCACAAGCAAGGCTGAGTATACTAATACTCAGCAAGGCTTACCCGTCGGGTGAAAACTACATCACCGACATCTAGACAATGAGAGGCTTTTGGCTGGTGGGTTTGTTTGCCAAAAAAAAAAAAAAGCAACTAGAGGTAGATCCTTGCTTTCAAATTTTAGCATCATATTCTAGTTAATTTAACCATTCTAGATTAGCATCCTCTCTAAGCATACAAGTGGTGCAATACAATTTATTCATAGAACAAGTTCACGATCTCATAATTCCACTTATTACTCGATGTAGCAAGGCGGTCAAGCAGTCTCATTAACCGCGAGAAGCGGACAGTTCGAACCGAATTTGTGCTACCTGGCCAGGGGAAACCCAACACACACGGATACTCTGCTTGCTATAAAAGGTACAAGCATTTCCCAACCTTTTCCATCGATCCACAATTCGGAACCGGGTCCACTTCTTTAGGATAAAGGTTTACTGCTTCACTCACAGCATCACGCATATATCCACAAGTGTACGGCAGGGGAAAACAAAGTTTCCAAGGAGAGATGGCTATCGGCCCTAGCTGCTTCAATCTGGTACCGGGCTTACCGGCTCCCATATACCGGCATGCATGTGGTACGTTCAAAAACTTGACACACTCTACCACACATTTCGACCTTAATCAATTATCATACACGGACGGGAGGTCTACATCTATCATCCCGCCCGTCAATCCTTATGATTCCAACATAAGTAAAGACAAGCATTTCCTATATCTCGCGAGTGACAGGAAATCACTCGACTTGTAACGAACCTATAGCAATGCACTATCGATCCTTTCATACTAGTATAGCAAGTCATAGGTACTAGGAAATGTTGCAGCTATGGTATTCAATCAACTCCTAGAAACGTAAATGCACGAACATAGAGAATTCAAGGTGCATAATTTGGAAATGTTAGGTTATGCTCCGGGGCTTGCCTTCCTGTTCGGACTGAGAGTTAGCTCCCGGGTTGGTCACGTCTGCACCGGCGCCGGGCTCCTGGACTTGCTCCTCGTCTGCGGGGGTGAGGGTGTAGTCGCCGTCTGGAATAGCGCCTTCTACATGATATGCAAGGTTTAAGGCGGCTGCCTTTAGATGCTAAGACTAAGGCCTTGAAGGCCATATTCACCTAGACATTCATGGATATTTTTATTTTCTTCACAAAGGCATGGTGTTGGTGTGGGAAAGTTTTATTTAATTCGATGGTGATTGTGTACATATATAAAAGAATCTTATTTTCTTCCTCATCAGGTTGGGTGCTGTTCTGAATTTCGGATTTTAACCATTTTTAATTTAACCGATTAACCAAAAAGGTTTACTCTTTTATATAATTCAATTTCTATCTAGATTCCTTCCCATTTTTGTTTCTTCATTTCTGTTCATCAATTTTAGCCATAAACTTTATGACAGCTACTGGAGTATAAGAGCTAAGCTCACTCCAAAATTTAGCTAATTTCGAGTTACACATAATTTATTAAAAATATGCCAACAGCTAGCTGCAGAAAGTGAAATAAAAGCATAATAAATTGAAATTTCATCTATTTCAGGAAATCTCTCTACCAAAGCTAGGCATAAGTATGAGGAGGGCTCTGGCCAAGTGGTGGCTCAAAATAACCCTTGGGTAGTCCTCAATATTTTCCTATCCAAAAACACATATTTAATTAATTGCCATTCCAAACAGAGCAAAAATTAAGTTTTTCATTTTTAACATGTGTGCTAATAAGTTTTTAGTTCTCAGGAGAAAAAGGGTGATTTTTCACTGCACCTAATATTTTTAATAATTTCTGCACTGAAACAGACAGGATAATACATTTAAATTCATAATTGGAGCTACACACCATATTTTTGAGTCTCCTTTGGACACAAGCTGTCCATAGCCACTATACACAACATATCCAAAGCTCAACCCCAGCGGAGCTCTGGATTTGAAATGGTGCATAACTTTAGGTTTTCATAGTTCGAATTTTAATTCAACAACAGTTCATCAAAAGCCATAACATGTCTAATAGAGATTGTAGGTTAGGTTCTCACAATTCCAGAGAGTATTTTTTCATATTTTTCTGATTTTTCTACGATTTTTAATCGATTTTACAAGTTTCGGGAAAAATCAAATCTAGGGTAAGAATCTATTTTCACCGAGAACCCTAGAACTTTCAAAACTTCGCGAACAGGTCCTGCACTTTTGCGCAGAAGCCCCTAAACAAAGGTAGACGATGAACTTTAGTCCCCGGGGCCTCGCCGGAGTTACGCCGGGCAAACCACGGCGAACTGGGCTCGGGGAAGAGGGGGAAAATGATCCTTGGCTCACCACGAGTCGTTTGAGGACGGTTGGGAGGCCGGGGGTTGACGGAGTTACGCCGGCGATGAGGAGGTGGCGGCGCGGCCGCTGCGGGGTCTACGCCGGCGAGCTCGGAGTCGTTCGCGGAAGGGGAAGAGGTCCTAGAGCACCAGCAGAGCTTGGGGAAGCCAATGGCGTGCTCGAGGAGGCTCGGGGATGGCTCGGAGTAGGGTCTCGACGGTGAGGTGGTTCGACGGCCGGAAAACTCGATTTGGGGGAACTTGGAAATTCGAGCTCGGGAATGGGCAATGTGTTGGGGAAAGTTGGGGGAAATGGAGCTAGGGATGCAAGCTAGCTCCGTGCGGAGTGGATTTGGGAATGGCTGTGTGTGTGCGACGAATTTCACGAATTGGTTTAGCTCGGCTTGCGCGTCGCGAGGAGGAAGAAGGAGGGGGAGAGCGCGAGGGGCTTCACTGGAGGCCTGAGCGAGTGAATGGAGGGAGTGGGAGGCTCGGTGCGGTGCTCGAGTGCGCGAGGGGAGTCACTGTGAGCCTCGGGAGCGCGCGAGCGCGTTAATGCTCGACGCGACCCGCCATGGCCGCACAGTGAGCTCGGAGCGAGCGCGAACGGCGCTGCAGGCGAGGGAGATCGTCGCGTGGTGAAGTGGGGATCCTCCTCAGTGGTTTTGGCGCGACGTGAGTGGCTCCTAGCGCCAGCAGAGCGCCAGCGCAGCGCGAGCGCGCGCGCGCGACCGCGGCGCGCGCGACCGCCATGATGGCGTCCGCGGCGCGAGGAGGAGCGAGGCGACGGCGGCGACTCGACGGCCCAACAGTGGACGGACAAGCACTAGGCGACATGCGCCACGCTCCGCCGCGCCTTGGCCGCGTCAGCGCCGCCTGAGCCGCACGCCGGCCGCGTGGCGGCCGAGCTCTGGCCGGCGCGGCGCGCGCCAGGGGCACTGTTCCCGGCCCGTGGAGCTCCGTTTCAAATTCGAATTTTTCTCCAAAATTTTGAACTGAACTTGAAAAAGTGTAAAAATAAAAGTTGTAGTTTGGAAGATGGGACACAACTTTCTTTTTGGGATAAACTTGAAATTCGAAGTTTTTCAAGCTCAAAAAGCCCAAAAACAAAAAGGTGCCCAGAAAGGTAATTTGAGTTTTCGAGGGGCTAAACTGCAAAATTTTCAAAAATTCCAAACAGAGACTAGGGTTTATTTGTGATGCCAAACAACTTTTATTTTGGGAGATTTTCATGTTTAGTACCAAAATCTTGAGTTTTCAATTGGGTACCAAATAACCCCTGTTTTTGGATTTAAGTTTGACTTTTGGTGAATTTTTGAGAGATTTTCGAATTCTAACCGTAATTCCCTGTTGCATTGATCTCAATTGCACTTTTTAGTTGTTTTGACATCAGAGATGTCACAGCCTACCCCCCTTAAAAGGAATCTCGTCCCGAGATTCGATTACGCATAACGATAAAGAGGGGAAAGAAATACCTCGGCTTATGAAAGTATGTCGGGGAAATTCTTCCTGAGATAATCCTCGGTTTCCCACGTGGCTTCATCTTCAGAATGATGGCTCCACTGAATTTTATACATTTTAACTCCCTTCCTTCGTGTCTGTCGCTCTTTCTCATCGAGGATCTTGACAGGATGCTCATCGTAAGAGAGATCCGGTTCAACCGAGAGTTCCTCTTGTTCAACGACTTCGGTTGGAACACGAAGGCACCTCTTGAGTTGAGAAACGTGAAACACATTGTGTACTGCTGAAAGTTTCTCGGGAAGCTTCACTTGATAGGCTACCGGCCCACATTGTTGAGTAATTTCATACGGGCCGATATAGCGAGGTGCAAGTTTGCCCTTGAGTCCGAACCTTTGCACACCTTTGGTCGGGGAGACCTTAAGATACACATGATCGCCAACTTCAAACTGAAGTGGCTTCCGCCGCTGATCGAAGTAACTCTTTTGTCGTGTCTGGGCGGTCTTCAAATTTTCCCGAATGATCCTAACCTTTTCTTCGGCTTCTTTCACAAGGTCGGGGCCATAAGTATACCTCTCGCCTGCCTTGGACCAACACAACGGGGTCCGACATCTTCTACCATATAGGGCTTCGAAAGGCGCCATTTTCAAACTTGCTTGGTAGCTGTTATTATAGGAGAATTCGGCCAGGGATAAACACTTCTCCCAATTCTTCCCATAATGGATAACACAGGCTCGAAGCATATCCTCAAGTATTTGATTTACCCTTTCCGTCTGCCCATCGGTTTGAGGGTGATACGCTGAGCTTCGGATCAGTTTGGTGCCCAGGGACATTTGCAAGTTTTCCCAAAAGCGTGCTACGAACAGAGCACCCCGATCTGAAATTATCGTCTTGGGTACCCCGTGTAGACAAACGATCCGCTCTAAATAAATCTCCGCGTATTTCTTAGCAGTATAAGTGGCATTGACTGGAATAAAATGCGCGGTCTTGGTAAGACGATCCACAATTACCCAAATAGAATCGTGGCCCTGAGGGGTCCTGGGAAGTCCAACAATAAAATCCATACTGATATCTTCCCACTTCCATGAGGGAATAGGTAGAGGTTGAAGTGTGCCTGCTACCTTCAAGTGGCTTGCCTTAACCCGTTGGCAGGTGTCACATTCCGACACATACGTGGCAATTCCTCGCTTCATTCGAGTCCACCAAAAGTTTTGTTTCAAACCTTGATACATTTTGGTGCTGCCGGGATGGATAGAAAATTTAGAGAGATGTGCCTCATCCATAATCTTCCTCCGGAGTTCCGTGTTCTTGGGCACCACGAGGCGGTGTCCAAACCACAGGACTCCTTGCCCGTCTAACCGGAAGCACTTGTACTTTTCCTTCACTTTCTCTTTAGACAATTTTCTTTTGAGAACTTTAACGCCCGCATCATTTAGTTGGGCTACAACAATCTAATCGTGCAAGGTTGGTTCCACTGCAATATGGTTGAAGTACCCGTGTGGAACAATCTCTAAATTGAGCTTTGCCATTTCGTGACACAGGGTGTCAGCGTAGGACTCCACGGAAAGACAATGGCAATGGGCCTTGCGGCTTAGTGCATCTGCAACTACATTGGCCTTCCCGGGGTGATAATGCACACTAAGGTCATAGTCCTTTGCTAACTCCAACCATCTTCGCTGTCTCATGTTCAGGTGTGCCTGAGTGAAGACATATTTAAGGCTCTTGTGGTCTGTGTATATGTTGCAGGGAACACCCATCAAATAGTGCCTCCACATCTTGAGAGCATGAATAACCGCTGCTAACTCAAGATCGTGCGTGGGGTAGTTTTGCTCATGAGGCCGAAGTGCTCGAGAAGCATAAGCAATGACTCGGTTCTCTTGCATGAGAACACATCCAAGACCGGTGCCTGATGCGTCACAATAAACATCATACGGCTTGGTGCAATCGGGCTGAGCCAAAACTGGGGCTGAAGTCAAAAGTCTTCGCAGGGTGTGGAAAGCTTCATCGCATTTGTCATTCCACTCAAATTTAACTCCCTTCATCAAAAGTTCGGTCATAGGCTTCGCAATCCGAGAGAAATCCGGAATAAAGCGGCGGTAGTAACCGGCTAATCCCAGAAAACTCCGAATCTCGTGGACTGAAGTAGGTGGTTGCCAATCTAGCACCTCTTGCACTTTGGATGGATCCACGGATATGCCATCCTGGGAAATCGTGTGACCTAAAAATTTCACGCTCTCTAACCAGAATTCACACTTGGAGAATTTGGCGTAGAGCTGGTGGTCTCTCAGTCGCTGAAGAACAATGCGAAGGTGCTCAGCGTGCTCTTCCTCATTCTTGGAGTACACAAGAATGTCGTCAATGAAAACCACCACAAACTTGTCTAATTCAGACATGAAGACCGAATTCATGAGATACATGAAATAGGCTGGGGCGTTGGTGAGTCCAAAAGACATAACCAGAAACTCATAAAGTCCATAACGTGTGGAGAAGGCAGTCTTTGGAATATCACAAGGCCTGATTTTGATTTGGTGATAGCCAGAGCGAAGGTCAATCTTGGAGAACACTCTGGCGCCAGCTAATTGGTCAAACAAGATGTCAATTCGGGGTAGCGGGTACTTGTTTTTAATAGTTACCGCATTGAGAGGCCGGTAATCAATACACAACCTCAAGGAATGGTCCTTCTTCTTCACGAAGATAGCGGGACATCCCCACGGTGATACACTTGGGCGAATGAAACCTTTATCCAGCAATTCTTGGAGTTGAATTTTTAATTCAGCCAATTCATTAGGTGGCATCCTATATGGTCTCTTGGATATAGGTGCTGTGCCAGGTTGTAATTCAATCACAAATTCAACGTCCCTATCCGGCGGCATCCCAGGTAAGTCATCCGGAAATACATCGGCATACTCACATACCACCGGAATGTCCTTTAGTTGGGTTTCGACCATGGAATAAGCACACGCATCGGCGCAAGTCCGTTGCGGCAAATATAGCACATTCGGGCCATGCGTAGGCGAGTTTATCTCAACAACTCGTTCCGCAACATCTAGGACAACCTTATGTTGCGTCATCCAATTGTCTCCTAACACAATGTCAATCCCTTCCATACCAAGTAGAATCAAATCAGTAGTGAATGTTTTACTTCCCAGCCTGATCGGAACTTTGTGGGTGACTTGGTTGGATGCAATTTTGCCTCCCGCAGTCGATATCACATAGGAGGATTTGGTATGGTATGATTTTAATCCGCATTTCACATGGAATCTTGTGCTTATAAAACTATGCGTTGCTCCGGAATCAAATAATATTACAGCAGGTTGAGTGCAGATAGGGAAGATACCAGTCAGGTCTGGGGCTCCCTCGGGTAAGTCGGCCAAGTTGGTGTAGTTGAGCCGTCCTTGGCGAACTTGCACACGCTGCTGCTGCTTGCCCTTGCCTTGCTGATTTCCCGAGCGCTGGTTCGGCTGTTTGTTCTGCGGGCAATCTTTGATAAAATGATCTTTGCTCCCGCACTTGAAGCATTGGTAGCCGGCTCCAGGACGAGCTGGCTGCGGTGCATTCTGCCTTGGTGCTGACTGCTGCTGCGGCGGTGGAGGGAAACGAGGCGCGTTAGGCTGTGGCAGCCTAGCAACCCAACCACCTCCCTGAGGTGCCCTGGACTGTCCCTGCGGTGCAGCCGGGGGAACCAGGCGGAACCTCTGGGGCTGCGAGCTAGACGGTCCAGCGGGAGTCTTCCTCTTCTTCTCTGCCTTATGCACCACATTGGCGTCTTCTTGAGCAATGGCAAGGTTGACAAGATCACCGTACGTGGGGGCACGGGTAGTGGCCAACTGCGCCTTCAGCTTGGTGTTAAGGCCACGGCGGAACCTCTCCAGCTTCTTTTCGTCCGAGTCGGCGTGATGACCCGCATAGGGGCACAGACCATTAAAGGCCTGAGCGTACTGCAGCACCGTGCGAGTACCTTGGGTCAGCGCCAGAAACTCGTTCAGCTTTCTTTCAACCAGACCGGCCGGAATGTGATGAGCTTTGAATGCAGCCTTGAACTCATCCCACTCAACTACGTGACCCTCCTGCTGCAGGGCCAGGTAGTTCTCCCACCAAAGGAGAGCTGGGCCGCGGAGCTGCTGCGCCGCGAACACGACCTTGCGGTTGGCGGTGCAAGGCGTAGCCAGAATGGTGAACTTGGACCCAATGGCTCGAATCCATGTGTCGGCCTCCAAAGGCTCGTCGGCACGAGCGAAGATCGGCGGGTGCGTTGCCAGAAAATCCTCGTATCGGGCCACCTGAGGCTGAGGGGCCCGTTGTCCTCCCTGCTGCAGCATTTGCTGCTGCATCATCTGCTGCTGATGCTGCAGGTTCTGAAGAATCTCCGTCTGGGTGGCATAAAGCTGCTGCCACGTCGGAGGTTGCTGCGGAGGAGGAGGAGGCGGTGGTTGCTGCTGCCCCTCAGACCCCTGCTGGTTAGCATTGGAGGCGCTAGCGTCGTGACCGCTGCGGGTGATTGCCATCTGCAGTAGGGACTTGTATTAGCCACATTTCATAAACTTGCATAATGAATGACAAGGTAGAATGTGACAACAGTTGAAGTATACTGCGGAGAATGACACATCAGCACGCAGTTCGGGAGAAAGTTCATATCTCCCAACAGGAAACAAGTCATATGCTCCCATTCGGTCAGTAGCTCGAAAATTTCATGCTCTACAACTTTCATGTTGGGCTCAAATTCAAATTCGGACTGGAACTAAGCCGAAAAATTCAAATCTCAGCTCTCTGCGTTTGCTGTTTTTCAGCAGGCCGAGCTGTAGTGTTTTAATCGCCATTTTTATTTCGCCTACCCAATGGGGTTGCAATTTGGTGATCATTTAGTTTGTTAAATTCCAAACAACTTTCTAGTTCACATCACAGCCCAGAAATGAAAGGAAGAACCATCAATAATTAAAACAAAGGGAAGCTGCAGAATGTTTTCAATACAGCCCTTACATCATCATCAAGTTTCACACCATTAAGTTTACATAGCCACAAAAGATGACAAGAGGAGCTCAACTCCATCTAGCCTATTACATCATGAAGCCAAAATCTAGGCCTAGCGGAGGAGTCATTGCTACTACCACTCTAAAAGTCATCCAAGTTGTTAGCGGTAGCCTCACTGCCCATAGGGGAAGGTGGAGCGGGAAGGGGCGGCATATCGTCCTCGGTGTCCATGTCGGAGTCCGGAGCCTCTCCTTCACCATCCACATCCCCTCCTTGCTGCTCAAAGAGGTGCTGAGCGTCGTGGGCAGCAAGCATGGCATTGGCATGCTCCAAGGTACCGTGTACCTCCTCAAGCTCATCTCTAGTCTGGGCTAACTCATTCTGAGTGTTGTTGTGAGCAATCTGTAGGTCATTGAGTTGCCTCTCTAGGTCAGCGATCATGGCATCTCTAGTAGTCACCTCAATGGACAAGGAGGTCCTCTCAACCCCTATGTCACGGGCGCGAGCGGACATGTCCATGGCAACATTGAGCAACTCGCTCTGTGACCGACTAAGAAGTGCCTGTAACCTGTGATATGCCCGCATCCACCTCATCATCAAGGCGGCGGCTGCGACGGGGCTCTCCGCCATCCTCAGAGGGGAACTCAAGTAACGCCTCATCCAGTGAGGGTCGTCTGGCTGAGTCGGCGGGAACAAACCAAGTAACTGATGCTCCACTAACTCCTGGTTTTGGGTAACAAAGGAGCTGATGCCGTTCATGGCAGCTAGCTCGCACGTGGTCTCCATGTGGTGCCCGTGCACTTCCACCGTCCAGGTGGGAGAGCTAGGACACGGCGGGTGGCGGTATACCACCAACCGCACGCGGGAGCGAACCACACCTCTGTCCCGGATAATCGTCCTCTCGATGTCGGGTAGTCCATAGCCTGCAGAACCGACCACAGGATACTGGGGAATCCTTCCCATCCCAAACAGTCAGAGAAGGACACGTCGTTGGGGTAACTAGCCAGGTCAGCGAGGGAGGCCATCTGAACCAAAAGAAAAAGGGCAAGGGTGAGAACCGGTTAGCGTCAAAATCAAAAACAGATTCTGTGTAGATTGGTAGAAATTACAAAACTCGAAAAATGTAAGCTCAAAAATTCTCAAATTTGGCCAGAACATAGTTTAAGTAATTCCTAACAAGTTTCATGTTGGAGGTTTGGGCAGAAACTGTCGTTAAGATGGGGTAAAAATTCAGTTTCTATCTCACTGTCCCCAGAAATTTCCAGCAGACAGGGGGTTACCATTTTTAGCATAACTCCAGTTTTACTAATCCATTTTCGTTGGAATTTCTCCAGCATGTACTTTATAATATTTATGACAACTTTCATGTTGAACACTTTTTCATTTGACCACGTTTTCAATTTCGAATTAAGGGTGCAAACAGACTGTTCTTGGCAGGGCTTTTGAGTTTTGATTTCAATTTCTTTGACGGAAGTTCGGTTTGGTTCTCATGTAAAATTTCGATTATTAATTCAGTGAGATGCAATGCATGAGCGGCCTATTCGATCTCAGAAACACACATGCCAATAACTCTTGGCTTACGAAGTTAGTGCCGGTGGCTAGGCAATATTCTTCTCTCGCTATATTATCTAGTCGGAATTCTCTAACCGTTTTACGTACGGAATCGCGGTTAGTGTACCTGCAGAAAATTTCCATTCCAGAGCATGGATAATCAACCTTTCGTGCCAGCACTCACGAAAGCGTCTCCATTCATTACCACACACTATAGAGGTGGCACCCGAACGTTTAACATTGAACGGGCAATGTTCATATGTCACCGAGGCAACATATTGACAGTTTCATACGCTATTGAAATAGCGTATTGACTATGTGCCGCCATCATATTTACATATGGTGCCGTGGTACGTTACAGCAATCGCCGTACCTTGCGCCCACCATCCTATTCTAGTTTCATACGCCATCACAGCGTATTGACTATGTGCCGCCACTATATTTTCATATAGTGCCGTGGTACGTTACAACAATCGCCGTACCTTGCGCCCACCATTGCGGAAAGTAAATGACAGAATGAAATGTGCTGGAAGTCAGTTAGAATATATTATTTGCCACCTATCATAACGTGATCCCTTAACCCACATAGGCTTCACGCTCTAGGTAACATCCTTAGCGATCCTATAACAACCTTCCTTCGCAAAACGCGTCGGAAGCACGAGTTGGCAAGTTTTATTCAAAAATTGTTTATTAAAGGTCCGTTGCTCTCTCCGGTGCTGCTGCTTCGGCTCTGATGCCAGCTGTGGCGGACCACTCCGAAATTATTCCAAGTTAAGTACCTTCGGACCACTAATCATGTAGTCAGACACTTAATCCGGAATAAGCTGGAGCGCCGTCGGATTAAACCCGATTAAACCACGTACTTAACTAGATCGCAACAGCAGCAGGCCCACACGAAGGTGAGTTCCAGAGATTACAACATTCCACAAATTAGATTACACACATAGAGAATTAGTTATTACAAACCGAGTTCGAATTAAAATCAGAGTACACAATTTTTGCAGCGGAATTTAAAGTTCATAACAACTGAAATTTAGAAGTTCATTGCAGCGGAAGTAAATAATCTAACGACGAGACAAGTAACTCCGTGATGAAGCCTGCCACGAAGCTACTCCTCCCGATCCTCGCCCGAGGACGGGACCCATTCGATGTGCCAGCCAGGTGGAACCTGGGCAGGCCAAGTCATAGCATCCACATCCAAGATTATACCTGTAAAATATTGCCACAAGCAAGGCTGAGTATACTAATATTCAGCAAGGCTTACCCGTCGGGTGAAAACTACATCACCGACATCTAGACAATGAGAGGCTTTTGGCTGGTGGGTTTGTTTGCCAAAAAAAAAAAGCAACTAGAGGTAGATCCTTGCTTTCAAATTTTAGCATCATATTCTAGTTAATTTAACCATTCTAGATTAGCATCCTCTCTAAGCATACAAGTGGTGCAATACAATTTATTCATAGAACAAGTTCACGATCTCATAATTCCACTTATTACTCGATGTAGCAAGGCGGTCAAGCAGTCTGATTAACCGCGAGAAGCGGACAGTTCGAACCGAATTTGTGCTACCTGGCCAGGGGAAACCCAACACACACGGATACTCTGCTTGCTATAAAAGGTACAAGCATTTCCCAACCTTTCCCATCGATCCACAATTCGGAACCGGGTCCACTTCCTTAGGATAAAGGTTTACTGCTTCACTCACAGCATCACGCATATATCCACAAGTGTACGGCAGGGGAAAACAAAGTTTCCAAGGAGAGATGGCTATCGGCCCTAGCTGCTTCAATCTGGTACCGGGCTTACCGGCTCCCATATACCGGCATGCATGTGGTACATTCAAAAACTTGACACACTCTACCACACATTTCGACCTTAATCAATTATCATACACGGACGGAAGGTCTACATCTATCATCCCGCCCGTCAATCCTTATGATTCCAACATAAGTAAAGACAAGCATTTCCTATATCTCGCGAGTGACAGGAAATCACTCGACTTGTAACGAACCTATAGCAATGCACTATCGATCCTTTCATACTAGTATTGCAAGTCATAGGTACTAGGAAATGTTGCAGCTATGGTATTCAATCAACTCCTAGAAACGTAAATGCACGAACATAGAGAATTCAAAGTGCATAATTTGGAAATGTTAGGTTATGCTCCGGGGCTTGCCTTCCTGTTCGGACTGAGAGTTAGCTCCCGGGTTGGTCACGTCTGCACCGGCGCCGGGCTCCTGGACTTGCTCCTCGTCTGCGGGGGTGAGGGTGTAGTCGCCGTCTGGAATAGCGCCTTCTACATGATATGCAAGGTTTAAGGCGGCTGCCTTTAGATGCTAAGACTAAGGCCTTGAAGGCCATATTCACCTAGACATTCATGGATATTTTTATTTTCTTCACAAAGGCATGGTGTTGGTGTGGGAAAGTTTTATTTAATTCGATGGTGATTGTGTACATATATAAAAGAATCTTATTTTCTTCCTCATCAGGTTGGGTGCTGTTCTGAATTTCGGATTTTAACCATTTTTAATTTAACCGATTAACCAAAAAGGTTTACTCTTTTATATAATTCAATTTCTATCTAGATTCCTTCCCATTTTTGTTTCTTCATTTCTGTTCATCAATTTTAGCCATAAACTTTATGACAGCTACTGGAGTATAAGAGCTAAGCTCACTCCAAAATTTAGCTAATTTCGAGTTACACATAATTTATTAAAAATATGCCAACAGCTAGCTGCAGAAAGTGAAATAAAAGCATAATAAATTGAAATTTCATCTATTTCAGGAAATCTCTCTACCAAAGCTAGGCATAAGTATGAGGAGGGCTCTGGCCAAGTGGTGGCTCAAAATAACCCTTGGGTAGTCCTCAATATTTTCCTATCCAAAAACACATATTTAATTAATTGCCATTCCAAACAGAGCAAAAATTAAGTTTTTCATTTTTAACATGTGTGCTAATAAGTTTTTAGTTCTCAGGAGAAAAAGGGTGATTTTTCACTGCACCTAATATTTTTAATAATTTCTGCACTGAAACAGACAGGATAATACATTTAAATTCATAATTGGAGCTACACACCATATTTTTGAGTCTTCTTTGGACACAAGCTGTCCATAGCCACTATACACAACATATCCAAAGCTCAACCCCAGCGGAGCTCTGGATTTGAAATGGTGCATAACTTTAGGTTTTCATAGTTCGAATTTTAATTCAACAACAGTTCATCAAAAGCCATAACATGTCTAATAGAGATTGTAGTTTAGGTTCTCACAATTCCAGAGAGTATTTTTGCATATTTTTTTGATTTTTCTACGATTTTTAATCGATTTTACAAGTTTTGGGAAAAATCAAATCTAGGGTAAGAATCTATTTTCACCGAGAACCCTAGAACTTTCAAAACTTCGCGAACAGGTCCTGCACTTTTGCGCAGAAGCCCCTAAACAATGGTAGACGATGAACTTTAGTCCCCGGGGCCTCGCCGGAGTTACGCCGGGCAAACCACGGCGAACTGGGCTCGGGGAAGAGGGGGAAAATGATCCTTGGCTCACCACGAGTCGTTTGAGGACGGTTGGGAGGCCGGGGGTTGACGGAGTTACGCCGGCGACGAGGAGGTGGCGGCGCGGCCGCTGCGGGGTCTACGCCGGCGAGCTCGGAGTCGTTCGCGGAGGGGGAAGAGGTCCTAGAGCACCAGCAGAGCTTGGGGAAGCCAATGGCGTGCTCGAGGAGGCTCGGGGATGGCTCGGAGTAGGGTCTCGACGGTGAGGTGGTTCGACGGCCGGAAAACTCGATTTGGGGGAACTTGGAAATTCGAGCTCGTGAATGGGCAATGTGTTGGGGAAAGTTGGGGGAAATGGAGCTAGGGATGCAAGCTAGCTCCGTGCGGAGTGGATTTGGGAATGGCTGTGTGTGTGCGACGAATTTCACGAATTGGTTTAGCTCGGCTTGCGCGTCGCGAGGAGGAAGAAGGAGGGGGAGAGCGCGAGGGGCTTCACTGGAGGCCTGAGCGAGTGAATGGAGGGAGTGGGAGGCTCGGTGGGGTGCTCGAGTGCGCGAGGGGAGTCACTGTGAGCCTCGGGAGCGCGCGAGCGCGTTAATGCTCGACGCGACCCGCCATGGCCGCACAGTGAGCTCGGAGCGAGCGCGAACGGCGCTGCAGGCGAGGGAGATCGTCGCGTGGTGAAGTGGGGATCCTCCTCAGTGGTTTTGGTGCGACATGAGCGGCTCCTAGCGCCAGCAGAGCGCCAGCGCAGCGCGAGCGCGCGCGCGCGACCGCCATGATGGCGTCCGCGGCGCGAGGAGGAGCGAGGCGACGGCGGCGACTCGACGGCCCAACAGTGGACGGACAAGCACTAGGCGACATGCGCCATGCTCCGCCGCGCCTTGGCCGCGTCAGCGCCGCCTGAGCCGCACGCCGGCCGCGTGGCGGCCGAGCTCTGGCCGGCACGGCGCGCGCCAGGGGCACTGTTCCTGGCCCGTGGAGCTCCGTTTCAAATTCGAGTTTTTCTCCAAAATTTTGAACTGAACTTGAAAAAGTGTAAAAATAAAAGTTGTAGTTTGGAAGATGGGACACAACTTTCTTTTTGGGATAAACTTGAAATTCGAAGTTTTTCAAGCTCAAAAAGGCCAAAAACAAAAAGGTGCCCAGAACGGTAATTTGAGTTTTCGAGGGGCTAAACTGCAAAATTTTCAAAAATTCCAAACAGAGACTAGGGTTTATTTGTGATGCCAAACAACTTTTATTTTGGGAGATTTTCAAGTTTAGTACCAAAATCTTGATTTTTCGATTGGGTACCAAATAACCCCTGTTTTTGGATTTAAGTTTGACTTTTGGTGAATTTTTGAGAGATTTTCGAATTCTAACCGTAATTCCCTGTTGCATTGATCTCAATTGCACTTTTTAGTTGTTTTGACATCAGAGATGTCACAGCTGGACAGGCTGCATCAAAGCTATGGCCTGAGTCAACTGCTGCATCGTCTGCGTCTGCATGCGGACCAGATCCTCCATGGTGGCCGGCTGGTTCTGGTTCTGGTTGCCAACACCCGACGATCCTCTTGTCCCAACCATCTATCATTTATTAAACAATCACCGATCAGAACCCCAACATTCACATTCACAGTCATGTCTGAACCGGTGTCAAGAACAGAAGCAAACCACTGACAAGATAAGGTACTCAGGCGACAGGAAAGATAATAGATGATGTGCAAAAGAGATTAAGAACCCAACTATTTATTCATTAAATACCTTATACCTTAATCCAATACTAGATGATTGCAGACTTTCACCCACGCTCATCACAGTCATTACAAAGATCCAAATCACACATAAGCATAATAATAAATCATCCAAGCATTTAAAGACAAGGTTCACACACGACTCGACACACTAAGACTCGACTTTTTTTACTCAAAACGTACTACTCGATCCCTATTACAACTTCATAAAAGCATCTTGGGGTCAACGATGGTGTGGGCGGCAGGGGAGTTGTAGCGTGGCCTCCTGTGCTGTGGTGACTCTCCACGGTACTCTGGGCTGCGGGGTGCGGGTCCTCCCAACTGGTGCTGCAGCTCCTCATTCTTCTCCTGCATGGCGGTAAGCTTCCTCCTCAGCATGGCATTCTCATCGGACACAACATCAAACTCCATGTTGAGAGTAGCCACAACCGCCACTGTAGAAGCAAGCTGGGGGTCTTGGACATCAGCGGTAGACGCGATGGTGCAAGCTGTGGCACCACTCTTGCGGCGGGGGTGGTACCTCTCTGGCTCATCCTTGATCTTGGCAAAGCACTTGTGGTGGTAGACGTGGTAGGCTTGACGTGCAGCATCAGCAATCCCTGCCTCCTGGGTATCACGGTCAGACATAGCGTAGTGAACCGATATCTCACGAGCAGCCCTTGCCACCTGATCGGTCACCCTTATGTGCACTGAGGTCCTCCAGAAGCTGCGGTAGAGAACATGCGTCCACCACTCACTACGGTACTCCACCCCAACACGACCGAAGCAGTAGTGGGTACAAAGCATTCAGAGAAGACGGTTGTGGTAGAAGTGGTCGCCCCCATCCCGGACGAACTTGTAGACGATCCACTGGGGCGTGCGTGGAGCTATCTGGCACGACGAAAGGACAGGTGTAGGGCTTCGGGGCACTTCATCATAATCGGATGCTTCTCCAGTGTCGCCGTCCATCTCTTCATCATCCTTGGTGTCCTCAGTTGTGGCCACCATCTGGTCTTCTTGCCCTCCTACTGTGGACTCCGAAGTCTCATGCTCTCGCTCCTCGGGTTCCTCCACTTCAGGCTCCTGTTGTAGCTCTTCTGCGACCTACTGTCTCTGAAGCTTTTGTTGCTTGCGCATCTGCACCCAGTCCCTGTAGGTGTCCGGGTTCTGCCTCTTCAGCGGATACTCTGCGACGCGGTACGAGAGTTCTGACATTTTGGGCCTGCGGAGGGTCACCCTCATGCGAGCCAGCTATAGAAACAAGATGAACGAGTAAACAAAAGTTAGAAACTTTTCACAATGGACAGAGGTAGGATAGAACACCATTTTTCAATAGTAACTCAACTCCAATGTAGAAGATAACAAAAGAGCAAGGATCGAGCAGAATCTAATCGACCGTTCTATCTAGGCTGTAATCCTACAGTCAGCACGGCTCTGATACCAACTTTGTAACACCCAGATTTCCAAGAAATCCGAATGCTTCCATATGTGTGCCTAGGATGTCCACAGAACACATATAGATTACAAATATTGAATCACAGAGAACTCAATGCTCGAATAAAATAGTTTACATAAGAATTAACACAAGACATAGTCTTAAACAAATAACATAGCAGAAGTCTTATTAAAAGCAAACGTTTCATAACTAGTAGAGCCTCAAGTCCACAGGGACACTGACTGGTTGAAAATAGCTAGAAGTACGGCAGATCCTCCGGAAACTCAGCAAGCGACTGATCATTCAATGCTCCATCTGTTACCCTTTCGGGATTTTGTTGAATAGTTGCAAGTGTAAGTAAACCATCTTACTTAACAAGTATAACACAGGTCATGCAAGAACAAAAGGCTTGACACGGTTAAACTGCAATAGCACTATTAGTAGTTCCATTTTATTATCATCTAAATTACTACAAGTGAGCAGAAACCCAAGTATAAACCCATTAATAATAATATATAAATAATTATAGAATACTCCAACATCCACCTCATCATCATCTTCTAATAAAAAAGGATCCAGGCCACTCATATCCATGAGCACGGCTATCATGATAGATTTAACACTCTGCAGAGGTTTCGCCCTTTACCCGCTGGTCACATAAATCCAAAAGAACTTATGTTACGAGGACTTTCACAAAACACCCTAACAAGCACAATAGCCGTTTTGGTTCAACATAGGCAGCATAACCCAATGCATCGAGATTGACGTACGCTCAGGGCGCAACGTGAGGGGGTCAATGGCGTCCAGAGCGAGAGCGCAATCATCGCAACGTGTGAAGCTGCCGTATATCGGGCGCTTACATCACGGGACTTTGCCTAACGAGACATAGCCAACGGATAAATCCGTCCTCGATGGATCAAACTATACTCTCACGAATGTTCCCCACATACGTCTTTCGGTAACCACTGGCGAGCTAGAGACGTACAAGCTAATTATCCAAGACCGGAGCCATTATAGTTCAAACGGCGGCGAACAAGTTCCTGGGTTGCCGCTTTAAGAATCGGACCTTACGGAGAGACATTAGAACAAAGTACGAAGCACATGCTCTAATTCCCTAGACCAAACCTTATGGAGACACTAGAACAAAGCACGAAGCACATGCTCTAGTTCCCCAAACCTTGTTGCTAAAAAGCATATTTTAATCATCATTGAAGTAAACCATTAATTCAATATTGACAATTAAATAAATGTTGTTCGCTGCGCGTAACAAATACTAACCATAATGCATATAACCTGGGTAAATAAGGAATAGGGCAAAGACTAGGAACATCCTTAGTGTATAACAAAATTAGACACATGCATATGAACATATGATTAAATGGTGTATAGGTAATCAAGGATTGTCCGTGTTATACTTGCCTTCCACAGTGAACTGCTGCTGCACCTGCTCTTCGGGAATGGGGTCGTCGGCGAACTCGAACGGCTCGTCAACTACTCACATCGATCACCACACAAGCATCCACACATACATGCAAACAAGGTATTTAATTAGAACAGTACACCAAACATAAACAAAAGATGAAAAGAAGGCTTTAGAAATACTGTACACTTCACTACGAACACGTGAGCGTGAAAATCACTCAAATCGGAGTTAAAACGAAGAAACTACGCTTAAAACGGGCTCTAGGGGCTTGCTGGTGAGAGTTTTAGGCTTCCAGGGGTGTTTTTGAAAGAAACTAGGGATCTAAAACATAATTTCATATAAAAACTCGAGGGCCTACGGATAAAACTGCCCCTCAGGACGCCGGGCACTATTTTTCAAAAGTGCAGGGGCTAAACCAAAAGAAAAAGGACCTAAATCTAATTATTTTTGAACTACGCTGGACCGCGGGTTGATTTCCAAAAACTGCATGGGCTCTTTTGCAAAAACGCCACTTCGGCTGGTTTGACCTAGGCTGACTCGATTCGGATTTAATCTCAGCCATAGGATCTAGATGGGACGCTCTGAGCGGTTGGGGACAAAGGGTCACCGGAGCGTGGCGGCGCACGGCGGTGCACGGCCGAGAGCTCGCCGGATGTAACACCCTAAAAATAGCCTTTTTAAAAATTTAGTAATTAATTGGTTTTTATATTAAAGTGCTCATAAATAATATAGGGAAACAAAATCTTTGGATAATTAAAAGCAAATATAGAGTATAGAAACATTATTGTTGCATTCATGAATTCAAATTTGAATTTTGAATTCAAATGAGTGTTTGAATTAAAAGAAAAACCTTTTCTTTTTCTCTCTCTTTTTTCTTTCTTCTTTTCAGCCCAGCCGGCCCACCTCCCTGCGCGGCCCATCCCTTTCTCCTTTCCTCTTCTTTTTCCGCGGCCCGTTGCGCAGCCCAACACCGCAGCCCAGCCCAGCAGTCGCGCGGCCCAGCAGAGCCAGCCCAGCAGCAGCCCAGCGTGCGTCTCTCTCTTTGAGTCGCTGACACCCCGGTCCCACGCGTCAGCCGCGTCTTCCTCCTCCAGCTGTAGCCGCGCCGAACTCCTCCCCGCGCCGCCGCGGACTCCGCTCCGCGCACGTCTCCCTCTCCGGCTTGGCGCGCACGCCAAGGAGCCTCAAGCTCCTATATAAGCCGCCGCTATCCCCCTTGGCCTCGAACCCTTAACCCTAGCGCCACCTCAAGCTCGCAACGCCGCGAAACCCTAGCCGCGCCGTCGCCAACGCCTAGGGCCCGCTCCAAGGCCGCATTGTCGCCGAGAGTTTGTTCCGGAGTTTCGCCGTGTGGTAAGGAACACGCCGAGCTCAAAACCCCTCTCTCTCTTGCTCTCCCGCACTTGCACGAGCTCGTCGGAGTTCTTCCACCGCCGCCATGCGTCGCCAGCCGCCACCGCCGCCCAATCCACGAGTAGGACTCCCAAAATCGATTCGCCATCTTCCTCTCTCTCTCCAGGACCAATCCCGGCGAGAAACCGATCCCCGTAGCCCCCAGCCGAGCTTACTCCGGCGAGAGCGCCGCCGCGCGCCGCCGCGAGCCGCCGCGCTCCGGTGAGCCGAGAGCTCGATCTATTTTCCGCCGTTCAGATCCAATCCGACGGCCCAGATCTAAAACCAGTTTTAACCGAGCCGGTTCCTGTGAACCGCGGTTCAGGCCGGTCCACGGTTCGGTCAATGGTGACGTCAGCCGACGTCAGCATCCAGCCGTTGCCGTGGCGTTTTTGCAAAAGAGCCCCTCTGTTTTTCAAAAATCAACCCGCGGTCCAGTGCAGTTCAAAAGTATTTACAACCAAGTCCTTTTTCTTTCGTTTTAGCCCCTGCGCTTTTGAAAAATAATGCCCGCCGTCCTGAAAGTTGTTTTTACACCGCAGCCCTTGTGTTTTTATACGAAATTACGTTTTAGGTCCCTGGTTTTCTTTCAAAAACACCCCTGGAAGCCTAAAATCTTTACCAGCAAGCCCCTAGAGCCCGTTTTAAGCGTAGTTTCTCCGTTTTAACTCCGATTTGAGTGATTTTCGCGCTCACGTGTTCGTAGTGAAGCGTAGAGCAGCTTTAAAGCCTTCTTTTCATCTTTTGTTTATGTTTGGTGTACTGTTCTAATTAAATATCTTGTTTGCATGTATGTGTGGATGCTTGTGTGGTGATCGATGTGAGTAGTTGCCGAGCCGTTCGAGTTTGCCGACGATTCCGTTCCCGAAGAGCAGGTGCAGCAGCAGTTCTCTGAGGAAGGCAAGTATAACACGGACCATCCTTGTTACCTATACACCGATTAATCACACAAATCATATGCATGTGTCTAATACTGTTAACCACTAAGGATGTTCCTAGTCTTTACCTTATTCCTTGTTTACCCAGGGTTTTATGCATTATGGTTAGACTATGCTACGTGCTGCAACCAACATTTATTTTTAATGTCAATATTGAAATAATGGTTCTCTTCAATGATGATTAAAAGATGCTTTTTAGCAACATGGTTCAGGGAACTAGAGCATGTGCTGTGTGCTTTGTTCTAGTGTCTCTATAAGGTTTGATCTAGGGAATTAGAGCATGTGCTTCGTGCTTTGTTCTAATGTCTCTCCATAAGGTCCGGTTCTTAAAGCGACAACCCAGGAACCTGTTCGCCGCCGTTGGAACTATAATGGCTCTGGTCTTGGATAATTAGCTTGTACGTCTCTAGCTCGCCAGTGGTTACCGAAAGGCGTATGTGGGGTGCATGGGTGAGAGTATAGTTTGATCCATCGAGGACGGTTTTATCCGTTGGCTATGCCCCGTTAGGCAAAGTCCCGTGATGTAAGCGCCCGATGTACGGCAGCTTCACACGTTGCGATGATTGCGCTCTCGCTCTGGACGCCATTGACCCCCTCACGTTGCGCCCTGAGCGTACGTCAATCTCGATGCCTCGGGTTATGCTGCCTATGTTGAACCAAAACGGCTACTGTGCTTGTTAGGGTGTTTTGTGAAAGTCCTCGTAACATAAGTTCTTTTGGATTTATGTGACCGGCGGGTAAAGGGCGAAACCTCTGCAGAGTGTTGATCTATCATGATAGCCGTGCTCACGGATACGAGCGGCCTGGATCCTTTTTGATTAGAAGATGATATTAGTGGTTGATGATTGGGTTGTTCTATAAACACCTATACCTTATTAATGGGTTTATACCTGGGATTCTACTCATTTGTAGTAATTTGGATGACAATAAAATGAAACAACTAAAAGTGCTACTACAGTTTAACCGTGTCCAGCCTTTTGTCCTTGCATAACCCGTGTTATACTTGTTAAGTAAGATGGTTTACTTACACTTGCAACTATTCAACAAAATCCCGGATGGGTAACAGATGGAGCAGTGAATGATCAGTCGCTTGCTGAGTTTCCGGAGGATCTGCCGTACTTCTAAGCTGTGCTCAACCAGTCGGTGTCCCTGTGGATTTGAGGCTCTACTTAGTTGAGACGTTGAGTAGTAATAAGTCTTCCGCTGTGTTATCTGTTTAAGACTATGTCTTGTGTTAAACTCTGATATAAACTATTTTATTCGAGCATTGTGTTCTCTGTGATTCAATATTTTGTAATCTATATGTGTTCTGTGGACATCCTGGGCACACATATGGAAGCATTCGGATTTCTTGGAAATCTGGGTGTTACAAAGTTGGTATCAGAGCCAGGTTGACTGTAGGATTACAGCCTAGATAGAACGGTCGATTAGAACTTGCTTAATCCTTGCTCTAAAAAAATTATTTTATATCCTAGAGTTGAGTTTCTGTTGAAAAATGGGGTTCTATTCTACCTCTGTTCTTTTTTGAAAACTTTCTAAGCTTTAAAACTAAGGCCCTCCTCTAGTTTTCACTTCTATAGATGGCTCGACAGAGATAGATAGTCCGTAAGAGCACTGGTGTCTACCTTCCACCCCGCATCGAAGAGTACTCATTGGTGGCACGCAACCCAGACGCCTACAAGGAGCTCCTTAGACAGGAGGCCGAAGAGGGGAACCCCGAGGAGCTGCAGCACCGGTCGGAAGGACCTGCGCCATGTAGTCCAGAGTTAGGTGCACAGTCGCCACCACACAGGAGGACCAGATATAACACCCTAGCTTACTGCACCACCATCGACCCTAAATGCTAGTAGAGATCAAATAGAACGTTTTTGAGTCAAAACTAGTCTAACAGTGCTGAGTCTTGTGTGAACCTTGACCTTGAATGCTTGAATGAATTGTTATTATGCTTATGTGTGATTTGGATCTTTTGTAATGCTTGTGATGAGCGCAGATGGAAGTCTGCAATCATCTAGTATTGGATTAAGGTATAAGGAATTTAGTGGATAGATAGATGGGTTCCTAATCTCTCCTTTGCACATCATCTATCATCTTTCCTATCGCCTGAGTACCTTATCTTGTCAATGGATTGCTTCTGTTCTTGACACTGGATCAGACATGACTGTGATTATGAATGTTGGGATTTTGATTTATGACAGATGGTTGGGACAAGAGGATCAACGGGTGGTGGCAACCAGAACCAGAACCAGAACCCGAATCAGAACCAGAACCAGCCGCCCACCATGGAGGATCTAGTCCGCCTGCAGACACAGACGATGCAACAGTTGACTCAGGCCATAGCCTTGATGCAGCAGAACCTACAGAACCCACCTGTTCAGCCACCTCCCCAGCCCATCCGGGACAAGAGGGGAGAGTTCTTGAAGGGGCGCCCGCCAAAGTTCTCCCGCGCCAAGGACACATATGGAAGCATTCGGATTTCTTGGAAATCTGGGTGTTACACCGGAGTTGAGCGAACCCGGCGCTACAGGACACCAAACCTCGCCGCGTTTGGCCCCGGAGAAAGAGGGGACAACGGCGAACCCATTTTGGGGGTTGTGCTCGAAGCTTGGATGGCGTAGGCGGCTGGTGACGTGCGGCGGCGGCTTGCGGACGACGGCGAGCTTGCGCAAGCGCTACGAAGCAAGAGAGCGAGGAAGAACAGGCTTGGTGAGGTCCCTGCTACCTTGCGAAGCTCTTGGGCGTGATCTCGTCGACAATGAGGAGGCGAGGCGGCGAATTGGCGTCGGCGGCGTCGGCTAGGGTTTGGTGGCAGCGCTGCGAGCTTGGAGGCGTGGCGGCACTAGGGTTTGAGGGGTTCGAGGGAGGAGGGTGGCGGCGCTTACATAGGGGCAAGCGGTAGCCCCCTTTCCTTGCGCGGGAAGCTCGGGCACGGCTGCGAATCGGGCTTGGATCGGAGTCCCGCTCGCACACGGCTGGAGGTCGGAGGAGGAACTGACGGGTGGGCCCCGCATGTCAGCGCAGAGAGAGGAGGAAGCGCGGTTGGGCTGGCGGCTGAGTTGCTAGTTGGGCCACTCGGCCGCTTGCTGGGCTTGCGCGAGAGGAGAAAGGGGAGAGAGGAAAAAGGCCGGCTGGGCTGAAAGTAGTAGGAAAAAAGAGAGAGGAAAAGAAATGGTTTTTCTTTTATTCAATCACTCATTCAAATTCAAACCAAATTTGAATTCAACAATCAAATGTTCCTATTCCCTATATTTGCTTTTAATTATTCAATATTTTATTTTTCCTACATTTTTCATGAGCACTTGAAGATGAAAAGCCATTTATTTACTAAATTTTAAATAGGGCATTTTTAGCGTGTTACAAACAATCATACTTGGCTAAAGAGTTGGTCTAGTTCCAAAGTACATGACTAGTAGATCCTACTCTAGTCAAATTACATGAACTAGAAGAGGGTGGCTTATGCACAAATAAGAAACATTTTCCATTCATAAATAGATTAGAAAAAAGGGTGTCTGCCTTGTTGCTCAAAGGTCACCTCCTCAACCACAGGATCCGGCCCGTACTGAACCTCTCCTTGATCCGGCATCTCGATCTCTACACGAATGCAATGATACTTGACAAATAAATATGACATGAATGATTTGCAAAAGATGTGACTAAATATGCGTTTAGAATGCCTTAGAATCATATATAAACATACTTTAAGTTGGAAACATAGGTATATAAGTGGGTGACTTTCGGATCTTCCGACTCAAAATATCGGGTCATCCGATTTTACGCAGAACAGAACCAGGTCTTCCGGGCATAAAATCGGATCTTCCGGACATGGACTGGAACTCAAAATAGGATCGTCCGGCTCTTTCCCGGATCTTCCTAACAGCCCGGCGACCGGGAAAAAAAAGTTCCCCGGCGGCGGCTGCGACCTCCGTTTTGGGTGCCGTTTGTTTCTATGGGTTTGTGAGAGTGTCAAGCTTCTAGTCCAAGTGATGGATTTGACATGCATTGCGGTTTATAAGCTCGAACTCATCAATGGTGGTTTTCTTCCAAGAAACTCCAAAACTCTAAACCTAGAGCAATGGGGAGTGGATCGAGAGGGGGAATGGCTCACCAGTGATGTGCACAACTCCAACAAGGGTCGCAGGTTGGTGTAGGGCGAGGAGGAGTGAGGCTTGCTTGTTCTTGGCCTTGATATTGAAGAGGGGAGCAATGGGGAGGAAGGAGGAGCTTGGGGAAGCTTCTTGCTTGGGGAAGATGACGACGTGGTGGTGGTGCAGCTCACCGGCGTCGAGCTACGGCGGAGCTCCAGCGAAGCTCCGGCGAGGTGGAGTGGTGGAAGAGTGGAGGAACCTTGGGGTCTCCTCCCAACTAGAGAGAGGATGAAGAAAGAGGGAGTGGAAGTGGACAGTGAGGTGGGAGAAGGGGAGAGCTGCAGCTCACCTCCCCTTTGGACAGGTGGGCTGACGGGTAGGACCCATGGGGACACGTGGCGGCTGTGCATGTCGATGTGTCAAAGTGGACTACCGGATCTTCCGACTCAGAGTTGGATGATCCGAAAAATTAACATGTTATTGGTAAAAATATTATTTAGACCAGCTAGAGGCCTTCTAAAAATAGGAAACAATTTTATAGATGACAAAGGTGATGCTTACGAATACTTCATGTTATGCTTAGAAATTTTGGGTCGTTACAAACCTACCCCCCTTAGAAGAATCTCGTCCTGAGATTCAAGCATGGTTAGTGAAGAGCTAAAAGATGGATAGCAGATTTTGAAACTCACATATTGCTGAGGAGATTAGGACATAGTTGCCTCTCGCTCAGAATGGCGACTCCATTGCACTTTGACAAATTTGGTGGTCTTGTTTCTTGTTTTCCTCTTGGCTTAATCAAGAATTCTAATGGGATGCTCTTGATAAGAGAGGTTGGGTTGAATTTCTAATTCTTCAACATTGATGGCCTCCGTGGGCACTCTCAAGCATTTCTTCAATTGAGAGACATGGAACACATTGTGGATCGAAGATAGAGATGATGGAAGATCCAATTGGTATGCTACCTTGCCTCTCTTGCCAAAATCTAGAATGGGCCAACATAGCGAAGAGCCAACTTGCCCTTTTCCTGAAATCTTTGGGTGCCCTTGAAAGGTGTGACTTTTAGGTAAACATGGTCACCCACTTCGAATGACAATTCTCTTCTCCGACGTTCGGCATAATGTTTTTGGCGAGATTGGGCAGCCTTTAATCTTTCTTGAATGATCTTAACCTTAGCTTCGGCCTCCATGACAATATCCGGACGAAAGTGGAAACGTTCTCCGGGTTCACACCAATTGAGGGGAGTTCTACAATTTCTCCCATATACTGCCTCATATGGTGACATGCCAATACTTGCTTGATAACTATTGTTGTAGGAAAATTCAGCAAATGGCAAACAAGTGTCCCAGCTTTTCTCATAAATGATTGCACAAGCTCTCAACATATCTTCAAGAATTTGATTTACCCGCTCGGTTTGTCCACCAGTTTGAGGATGATAAGCCGTGCTAAAAGTGAGTTCAGTGCCCATTGCTTGGTGAAGGCTTTCCCATAAACGAGCAGTAAATTGAGGGCCTCTATCCGACACAATGGTCTTGGGGATTCCATGGAGACATACAATTTTTGTGAGATAGAGCTCCGCATATTTGATAACAGTGTAAGAGGTGACCGGCAGAAAATGGGCGGACTTGGTGAGACAGTCCACGATGACCCAAATTGAATCATAACCTTGTAAGGTGCGGGGTAGACCTGTGATGAAGTCCATAGAAATGTCTTCCCACTTCCAAGACGGGATGGGGAGTGGTTGAAGAGTTCCCGCCGGTTTGAGATGTTCGGCCTTCACCCTCCGGCAAACATCACACTCGCCCACGTAAGGGGCAATTTCTCTCTTCATGCGAGACCACCAAAATCTCTTTTGCAAGTCTTGATACATTTTATTGCTGCCTAGGTGGATGGAGAATTGGGACTCATGAGCTTCATCAAGAATATTCTTTCTAAACTCAAAATTTTTAGGTACCACTAGCCTCTTCCCAAACCAAAGAATTCCTTGTTCGTCCAATCGGAAGCATCTTCCCTTCTTTTTCGGTAATATATCTTTTATGTTATCAATGTACTTATCTCCCCCTTGGGCCATCTTAATTTCTTCTATGAGGTCAGATGTGATCATTAGAGTAGCAAGTGACCCATACTCCACCATAGTGAGATTGAGCTTCCGAAGATCTCTACAAAAAGTGTCAACTCCGGAATGGACAAGCAAACAATGGCATTGTGCCTTCCTACTCAAGGCATCGGCAACCATATTCGCTTTGCCGGGGTGATAGTGAATCTCCAACTTATAATCTTTAATTAATTCCAGCCATCTTCTTTGTCTCATGTTGAGCTCAGATTGGGTGAAGATATATTTGAGACTTTGATGATCGATGAAGATATTGCATGGTTTGCCAAACACATAATGACGCCAAATTTTTAGAGTATGCACCACAGCGGCAAGCTCAAGATCATGAGCGGGAATGCTTTCTCACAAGCCTCGGTCCACTTGAAAGGAACATCCTTCTTGAGCTACTCAGTCATAGGCTTGGCAATTTTAGAGAAATTTTCTATGAACCTGCGATAATATCCGGCAAGTCCAAGAAAACCTCTCACTTGTTTCAAAGTTTTGGGCTGCTCCCAATTCAACACATCTTGCACATTGCTTGGATCAACTTCAACTCCATTCTCAAATATTATGTGCCCAAGGAAAGCAACCTTTTTAAGCCAAAATTCACATTTGCTAAACTTGGCATAGAGACGATGATCACGGAGCCTTTGAAGAACAATGCGGATATGCTCGGCATGCTCTTCCTCGGTCTTTGAAAATATGAGAATATCATCAATGAAGATAATCTCAAAGACATCAAGCTCATCAAAGAATATTGAGTTCTCAAGTACATGAAATTAGCCGGAGCATTGGTTAGCCCAAAAGACATCACCGTGTACTCATAGAGTCCATATCTAGTGGAGAAAGCCATTTTGGGAATATCTTCCTTGCGGATCTTGATTTGATGAGAACCCAAACAGAGATCAATCTTAGAAAATAAATTTGCACCCACTAGTTGACCAAAAAGGATATCAATCCTAGGAAGGGGATATTTGTTCTTTACCGTCACTTCATTCAAAGGATGATAATCTACCACCATCCTCAAACTATGATCCTTCTTCTTCATAAATAATGCCGGACATCCACAAGGAGAGGAGCTCGGTTGGATAAATCCCTTGTCAAGTAATTCTTGGATTTGTTTCTTCAATTCAACCAATTCATCCGGTGGCATTCTATATGGCCTTTTAAAAATCGGGGCCATCCCAGGGAGTAAGTCAATGACAAACTCGATGTCCCGGTCGGGAGGCATCCCCGGTAATTCTTTGGGAAAGACGTCCGGAAATTCACACACTACCGGAATTTCCTCTAACCCCGGCATGATAATAGCATTGAGTGCATAAATTTTTGGACCATCCCTTTTGTGTAGAAAGAGAGCCACCCGTGCTCCGGTGGGGTGAATGAGCTCAATGGAGCGGGGATTGCATCAAATAACCCCATGATTTTTTATCAACCAATTCATCCCAATTATAACATCCAAATCTTCCAACTCAATGACTAGGAAATTTACAGGAAAGGTGAGTCCCTTAATTTCAAGATGAGCTAACTTGACCACCTCATTAGTAACTAGAATTGCCCCGGGTGCATCAACGTGAAATTTAGTGGATACTTGTTCAATAGGAAACTTGTGCTCTATGGCATATCTTCTACTCATGAATGAATGTGATGCACCAGAATCAAATAATGCTCGGGTATTAATGGAATTGATGGAAACCATACCAACAAGCACTTGTTCATCCTCATGGGCTTCCTCGGCCGAAATATGGTTCAATTTTACCTTCTTTGGAGCATGATAATTTTTATTCCCTTGCTGGTTTGGTTAAGGTGGGTTGCCTTGATTGGGAGCATTACAAACTCCACCTTTCTTTGGGGAGGGGCAGTCCCGGCTGATGTGTCCCTGCCCCCCACAATTGTAGCATGGGCCACGGGACACAAAACTGCCACCACCACCACCCGACTGCCCCGCAGAACGCTGAGCTTGATGTTGGGGTGCCGGAGGGCGATGAGCCATCCACATATGCTAGGGAGCCCCAAATCCAGGAGCTCGGGGTGAAGGGGGAGGTGGTCCTGTGCGAGCTCTTTGATTGGAGCCACTGGCACCCAGGGAAGGGGCTACCCTCTTGCGTTCATCCATCTCACACACCCTGTTGCTTGCCTCTTGGGAAATAGCCTTGCTCACGAAGTGATTGAAATTTGGGAAATCATGAGCATCGAGCAGGCAATGGAGTTTTGGAGTGAGGCCCTTCTTGAAGTGATATTGCTTCTTGGCATCGGTGCTCACTTCCTCGGGTGCATACTGAGAGAGGTAGTTGAAGGCATGCACATAATCTTGGACCGACTTGTTGCCTTGGGTAAGCTTGAGGTACTCCTCCCTCTTTAGAGCAAGCCCGCCCGCGGGGATATGGTAACCCCGGAAAGCTGTAACAAACTCATCCCAAGTGATTTGATGTCCTTACTGCACTTGCCTCTTATAATTCCCCCACCAAACCCCCACACTATCTTGAAGTTGATGAGCGGCAAAGGTGACCTTCTCCTCATCATTTGCTTGTATGAGTGTCAACTTGACGGTTATGATATTGAGCCAAAAGTCAGCATCCAGAGTCTCCTTGGATCCCCTGAAGGTGGGTGGGTTGGTGGCAAGGAAAGTGGAATACCCTGAGCGTTGATTACCACCCCCACCGCCACCCCCTTGGTTGTGCATGTTGTTGAGGAGGGCTTGCAGGATTTGGTTTTGGGTATCCCGACTTTGTTCCGACCTTTACAACATCTCCCTCACGAAGGGGTCCAAGGGAGGGGCTGGAGGCAACCCATCCCCATCGGCACCGTGCTCACCCGGTGCAGCCATCCTGTCACCATTCAAAAGGTGTATTAGTGACAAGAGGAAGAAATTGATACATAATTGCACTTATAGTGTACAAAAATGATATATCAACCACAATTGTGTTAGAGGATGATCTTAGGAATGAAAGATGACAAGATCAAGTGAAAATGACCTTTAGAATCTTTGGACAGCAAGAAGGTAGAAAGATGTGCCTAGAAAAGTTTCACATATCTCTCACCATATAACTCACATGATATAGTAAAATACATGCGTGATCAAAATAAAAATATGATGACATGTCGCACACACGTATAGCTCACAATGGTTCTTCAAATAAAATAGCGGAGGTCCGAAATAAAATACTACATTACATAGGCATGATAGCTAATTAGTGTCTCACATAGTCTCACAAATTAGCTATTCACATTACATAAAATAAGCGGTAATCATGAAGCAAGTTCTGCCATGGTTTATATAAAATTTTTTAATAAGGACCATAGGATGCTCTCGCGAAGAAGGGAGGAAACACATTAATTTGGTATAACCATGTTCAACTCATGAGATAAGAATAAAGCTCTAGGATAGGTAAGAATTATATAAGCCAGAGAATATCCTTGGAAAAATTAAATTTTAGTAAGACTCATTAATGGTGATCTCCAATTTTATTTTTTCTAACGTGCCTCACATAAAATTTTATTGTGAAAACTATGCATGGAATGCAAGACCTAGCTCTGATGCCATGTTGTGAGGAACCTCCAAGCTAAACCCCATTAATTAGATCACCATCCATTGATCAATCTAATTAAAAGGACTTAACCCCGGTCATCCTTGAGATATGTCCCAAACAATGCCCAGGATGACACAGCTCATGTGGCGGACTACCCCTAAATTAATCCAACTTAAGTGCACCAGGGACCACCATGAGGCATCCGTACACTTAAATAGGATTAAGCTGGAGCACCGTCGAGTCTAGCTCGATTTCACCATGTACTTTTGATCGAAACAACAAGCCCGCACGACGGCGAGTCCCAGAGATTACAACATTCCATTGTCCAAATTCAATTAAGTCTTAATTCAAATTATTACAAACCGAGTTCGAAAGACATAATAAAGTTTTCAGAGTTCAAAGCAGCAAAAGGTAAACGATGATCTAAACGACGATACAAGTAACATCAGGGTGAAGCACCCCTGACGCTACTCCTCACGATCCTCACCCGAGGATAGCTCCCAAGAGACAGACCAACCGGGAGGAAGCTGACTCGGCCAAGTAACAGCATTGACAGACTCAACAAAAGCATCACCTGCAAAAAAAATTAAGCCACAAGCAAGGCTAAGTATACTAATACTCAACAAGTCTTACCCGTCAGGTGATAGCTACTTCACCAAACTCTAGACATGCAAGGCTTTTGGCTGAGGGGTTTGTTTTGCCCAAAAGCACTATTAATGGATCCTTACTTCCAAATTTTTAGCATCCAATTCTAGTAAATTAATTATTCTAGGTGAGCATCCTTTCTAAGCAATCAAGTAGTGCAATACATTTAGATACAATCATCACCTTTATCAAACTCAAGTTCCACTTGTTACTCAATGCAGCCGAGTGGTCAAGCAGTCTCATTAACCACGAGAAACGGACAGTTCGAACCGAATTTCACTACCTGGCCAGGGAAAACCCAACACACACGGATAATATTGGCTATAAAGGCACAAATACTATCCAACAATTCCCATCAATCCACAATTCGGAAACCGGGGCCAACTCCTTAGGATACACGGTTATCGGATACTCGCGGACACATGCCGGCCGATCTCACGCATGTAACCACATGTGTACAGCAAGGGAAATAAATTTCCAAGGAAGTAGGCAAAGCGGCCCTAGCTGTTTCAACCCGGTACTAGGCTTACCGATTCCCATAGGTCGGTATGTGCGTGGTACGTTCAAAAACTTGACACACTGAACCACACGTTTCGACCTTAAGCAATTACCATACACGGACGGGAGATCTACACATACCATCCCGCCCGTCAATCCTTATGATTCCAACATAAAGAAAGACATTCAACTCCTATATCTCGCGAGTGACAGGAAATCACTTGACTTGTAACGGGTCCTTAAAGCATGGCAACTAGCGAACCTATCATACTAGTATATAAAACATAGGTAATAAGAGTCATGCATCTAGGTTCTCAGTCAACTCCTAAAAACGTAAATGCACAAACATAATCAAATAATTGCAAGGAGTTATAAACTTGGGTTATGCTCCGGGGCTTGCCTTCTTGCTCAACTCTAGTTTCTGCCGAATTTCAAAGTTTCCAGCTTTTAACCCTAGATCTAAAGATACGTTTTTCGTTACGGCCCTCAGAAGTTTTAAACTCTCGCGAAAAGGCCCTCGGTTTCTTTCGAAGGGAACCCTGGAACTTTGAGGAATACAAAGAAAAGTCCTCGACGGTGACGGCGGTGGCGATTCCGGCCAAACGTCGGCAAACCCGCGCGAACCGAGGGTTGGGGAATGGCGAGGGGCTCACCGCGAACTGATTGAGGTAGGTCTCGGGGTCGGAAAAGGCTTGAAGAGGGGGTCTCGACGGTGACTGTGACATCTCTGATGTAATAATGAATAAAACACATATGAAATAGGTTGAAAAGGGATTTATGGGTTGAGAATTTAAAAATCCATCAAAAATTCAAATTTAAATTCAAAAACAAAGGACGTTTGACACCCAACTGAAAACTCAAGAATTTTGTACTAAACTTGAAAATCTCCAAAAATAAAAGTTGTTTGTCATCACAAATAAGGCCTAGTCACTGTTTGGAACTTTTGAAAATTTTGCGGTTAGACCCTCAAAAACCCGAAATACAGTTCTGAACACCTTTTGGAATTTGGGTTGTTTGAGCTCGAAAAATTTGAAATTTCAGGTTCACCCCAAAAAGAAAGTTGTGTCCCATCTTTCAAACTCCAACTTTTATTTTCACACTTTTTCAAGTTCAGTTCAAATTGTTGGAGAAAATTCAAATGTAGCAGTGGAGCTCCCCGGGGCTGCCAGCTCGGCCCTGGCGCGCTCTGCGCCTGGCCGGAGCTCGGCCGCCACGTGGCCGGCGAGCGGCGGAGGCCGCGCCGAGCTGGCCGAGCTGCGGCGTCGGATGGCGCTTGTCGCCTTGTGCTTGTCCAACCCCTCCCGAGCTGTCAACTCGCCGTCGTTCGCCCGCCTCGTCTCGCGCCGCGGAGTGCCATCATTGCGGTCGGGCGCCGCCGTGGCCGCGCGCTCGCGCGCGCGTCGCGCAGTGCCTCCCCGCGGTAGATTCCGTCCTGCTCCGCGCCAAGGGCCCTGTTGGAGATCTCCCACTGCTCCACGCGATGATCTTTGACGCCCTATCCCGTGCGCGCGCACTGCCCGAGCTCGCCGCGCCATCAATGGCGACCGTGATGGCCCGTGCACGCGCTCACACACCCCCGAGCCCACTCAGTGCCCCTAGCGCACTCCAAACCCTTCACTGAGCACCCTCACTCCTTCCCCTCAGTCCACGCGTAGCCATTCCCACTTCACCGCGCTCGTTCCCATCGTCTTCCACCTCGGGACGCTTTGAGCCGAGCTCGAGCTTTCCCGCCGCAACCTCGAATCGACCGCGAATCCCTCCACCCCTTTCCAATCCCCCGCGCGTGCAGCTCGCTCACTCACCCCGCTAGCTGCTCGAGCAATCCCCAGCTCGAATCGAGCCTCATTCGCCGCGAATCGAAGCTTTTCCCCATCGCTCGGCCGTTGACACCGCAAACACCACCTCCACGTCGAGCCCTATACCCCGGCCATCCCCGCCGCAGAAGAACCCCACGACGAGCTCCACCATCGTCCCGTGAAGCTCACGAGCCTTTCCGCGCACCACCTCGACCACCGCAGACCGCCAGCAACATCGCCGGAGCTAACCGCGCCACCGCTCAACGTCGACGAGCCGCGCCGTTTCATCTCCGACCGCGAGACCTACCTCAACCGACTCGCGGTGAGCTCCTCTCCTTTTGCCCCAACATCCCCCGACCCAGTTCGCCGTCGTTTCACCGGCGTAACAACGCCGACGAGCCCAAGGACTCGTCTGCGTTCCCCTTTTAGTTCTAGGGTCCTCTGCGCAAAAACCAGGGACTCGTTTGAAAGGTTTTTAAAAGTTCTAGGGTCTCCAGCGTAAAAAGATTCTTAAAACTTAGATCTAATTTTCCCGAATCTTGTAAAATCCGTTAAAAATTATACAAAAATCAGAAAAATGCACAAGAATACTCCCTGGATTCGTGAGATTGTAAACTCCAATCTCCTTTAAGCATATATATACTTTTGGTGAACCGTTTTTGAATTAAAATTTAAACTGTAAAATTTGAAACTTGTGCACCATTTCAAATCCAGAGCTCCGCTAGGGTTGATCTTTGGATATGTTGTTTGTAGTGACTTTGGGCACCTTGTGTCCAAAGGGGACCTAAAAATGTGAAGTGTAGCTTCAGTTATGAATTAAAATGTGTTTCCTGTCTTTTTGTAGTCCAGAAATTATTAAAAATAATCCATGTAGGGACAAATCACCATTTTTCTCCAGAGGACTAAAAACTTGTTAGCACACCTGTTAAAAATGCAAAACTTAATTTTTGCTCTGTTTAGACTAGCAAATAAATAGATATGTGTTTTTGGATAGAAATTTATTGAGGACTGTCCAAGGGTTGTTTTGAGCCACCACTTGGCCAGAGCCCTCCTTGAACTTATGACTAGCTCTGGTAGAAAGATTTTCTGAATTGGATGTATTTTCAAGTTTATATGAATTTATTTCATTTCTGCAGGCAGCAGATTGTATTAATTTTAATAAATTTTGTGTAGCTCAGATTTAGCTAAATTTTGGAGTGAGCTTAGCTCTTATACTCCAGTGGCTGTCATAAAGTTTATAGATAAAAATGATGAACAGAAAAGGAGAAACAAAAATGAGAAGGAATCTATGTGGAATTTGATTTATATAAAAGAATAAACCTTTTTGTTAATTAGTTAGAATAAAATAAGGAGAATCTAAAATTTCAGAACAGCACCCTAATTTGCAAATAATAAATAGAATTCTTTTATATACGTACACAATCTCCATCAAAGTTGTATAAAAGTTTCCACACACCCCTCCTCTAATCTTATGAAAAAGAAAGTAGTACTTAAGTATGTCTAGGTGAATATGGCCTTCAAGGCCTTAATCTTGGAATCAATAGGCAGCCAATAAGTTATGCATCTCATGTAGAAGGCGTTATTCCGGACGGCAACTACCATCTCATCCCCGCCGACGAAGGAGGAATCCCGGAGGGAGGTGCCGGCGCCGGATCGACCAACCCGGAGGCTAACTCCCAGCTAGAGCAAGAAGGCAAGCCCCGAGCATAACCTAACCTTTACCAATTATGCATTTATGAATTCCCTATGCTTGTGCATTTACGTTTCAAGGAGTTGATTGAATACCTTAGCTGCACATTTCCTAGTACCTATGACTTGCAACACTAGTATGAAAGGATCGATAGGGCATTGCTTTAGGTCCGTTACAAGTCGAGTGATTTCCTGTCACTCGCGAGACATAGGAGTTGCTTGTCTTTACTTATGTTGGAATCATAAGGATTGACGGGCGGGGTGATAGATGTAGATCTCCCGTCCGTGTATGATAATTGATTTAAGGTCGAAACGTGTGGTTGAGTGTGTCAAGTTTTTGAACGTACCACACCCATGCCGATATATGGGAGTCGGTAAGCCCGATACCAGATTGAAGCAGCTAGGGTCGATAGCCATCTCTCCTTGGAAACTTTGTTTTCCCCTGCCGTACACTTGTGGATATATGCGTGAGACTGTGAGTGAAGCAGTAAACCTTTATCCTAAGGAAATGGACCCGGTTCCGAATTGTGGATCGATGGGAAAGGTTGGGAAGTGCTTGTACCTTTTATAGCAAGCATTATCTGTGTGTGTTGGGTTTCCCCTGGCCAGGTAGCAAAATTCGGTTCGAACTGTCCGCTTCTCGCGGTTAATGAGACTGCTTGACCGCCTTGCTGCATTGAGTAACAAGTGGAACTATGAGAATGATGAACTTGTTGCATGAGATAAATTGTATTGCACCACTTGTATGCTTAGACAGGATGCAAATCTAGAATGGTTAAATCTACTAGAATATGATGCTAAAACTTGAAAGCAAGGACCTACTCTTAGTTGCTTTTTGGCAAACAAACCCACCAGCCAAAAGCCTCTCATTGTCTAGATGTCGGTGATGTAGTTTTCACCCGACGGGTAAGCCTTGCTGAGTATTAGTATACTCAGCCTTGCTTGTGGCATTGATTTACAGGTACCATGTTGGATGTGGCAGTCGATGCTATGACTTGGCCTACCCAGGTTCCCCCTGGATGGCACATCGAGTGGGTTCCGTCCTCTGCCGAGGAACGGGAGGAGTAGCACCGTGGCAGGCTTCAGCATGGTGTTATTTGTATCGTCGTTAGACTATCTTCCGCTGCAATGAAACTTTATTTCCGCTGCATTGAACTACTTTTTATTTTCCGCTGCAATGAACCTGATACTCTGATTTAAATTTCGAACATGGTTTGTAATAACTTCGAGATACTATTTGTGTATGTTAAATTTGTGGAATGTTGTAATCTCTGGAACTCACCTTCGTGTGGGCGTGCTGTTGTTTCGATCGAGAAAAGTACGTGGTTAATCGGGTTTAATCCGACGGCGCTCCAGCTTATTCCGGATTAAGTGCCTGACTACTTGGTTAGTGGTCCCGGGGGTACTTAACTTGGAATACTTTCAGAGTGGTCCGCCACAGCTGGCATCAGAGCCGAAACAGCACACCGGAGAGAGCAACAAACCTTAAATAAACATTTTGGAATAAAATTTGCCAACTCGTACTTCCGACGCGCTTTGCGATGGAAGGATATTCTTAGGACCGTTAAGGATATTACCTAGAGCGTGAAGCCTATGTGGGTTAAGGGATCACGATATGATAGGTGGCAAATAGTATATTATACTGACTTCCAGCACATTTCATTCTGTCATTTACTTTACGCAATGGTGGGCGCAAGGTACGGCGATTGCTGTAACGTACCACGGCACTATATGAAAATATAGTGGCGGCACATAGTCAATACGCTGTGACGGCGTATGAAACTAGAATAGCATGGTGGGCGCAAGGTACGGCGATTGCTGTAGCGTACCATGGCATCATATGCAAATATGATGGCGGCACAAAGTCAATACGCTATCTCATGAGCGTATGAAATTGTCAATATATTGCTTTGGTGACATATGAACATTGCCCGTTCAATGTTAAACGTTCGGGTGCCACCTCTATAGTGGGTGGTAATGAATGGAGACGCTTTCGTGAGTGCTGGCACAAAAGGTTGATTATATGCTCTGGAATGGAATTTTCTGCAGGTACACTAACCGCGAATCCGTATGTTGAAACGGTTAGAAAAGTTCGGCTAGATAATACAGGGAGAGACGGATATTGCCTAGCCACCGGCACTAACTTCGTAGGCCAAAAGTTTATTGGCATGTGTGCTGGTGAGAACGAATAGGCCGCTCATGCATTGCATTTTACTGAAATCATATTGAATTTTAACACGTGACCAAATCGAACCGCCGTCAAAATTCAAATCACAACCCAAATTCTGCTGAGACCAGTCTGATTGCACCAATGATTCGAAACTGAAAACGTTGTCAAATGAAAACGTGTTCAACATGAAAGTTGTCATAAATGTTACGAAGTATATGCTGTAGAAATTTCAACGAAAATGGTTCAGTAAAACTGGAGTTATGCTTAAAATGGTAACCCCCTGTCTGCTGGAAATTTCTGGGAACAGTGAGATAAAAATTGAATTTTTACACCATCTTAATGGCAGTTTCTGCTCAAACCTCCAACATGAAACTTGTCTGGAATTACTTAATCAATGTCCTGGCCAAACCTGAGAATTTTTGAGCTTGTAGATTTCGAGTTTTGTAATTTATACTACACTGTCCAGAATCTGTTTTATTTTTCTTTGGCGCTAACCGGTTCTCACCCTTGCCCTTTTCTTTTGGTTCAGAATGGACGCTCACGCTTACTTGGCTAGCTACCCCAACGACGTGTCCTTCTCAGATTGCTTAGGATGGGAAGGCTTTCCTAGCATTCTGTGGTCGGTTTTGCCGGCGCTCGACTACCCTACACCGCCGCAGTATGAGAGGACCCTCATCCGAGACCGCGGTGTGACCCGTTCCCGTGTGCGTTTGGTGGTATATCGCCGCCCATCGTGTCCTAGCTCCCCCACTTGGACGGTGGAAGTTCATGGACACCACATGGAGACGACCTATGAGCTAGCCGCCTTGAATGGCATTAGTTCCTTTGTTGCTCAGAACCAGGAGTTGGTAGAGCACCAGTTGCTGGGGTTGTTTCCACCGACTCAGCCGGATGATCCCCATTGGATGAGACGCTACCTTAGCTCCCCTTTGAGGATGGCGGAGAACCCCGTCGCTGCAGCTGCATTGATGATGAGGTGGATCCGAGCCTATCACCGTTTGCAGGCACTCCTAGGACGGTCGCAGAGCAAGATGCTCAACCTTGCTATGGACATGTCCGCCCGTGCCCGTGACATTGGGGTTGAGAGGACCTCATTGTCCATTGAGGTGACCACCAGGGATGCCATGATTGCTGATTTGGAGAGGCAATTGAATGACCTCCACATTGCGCACAACAACGTCCAAAACGAGCTAGCCCAAACTAGAGATGAGCTTGAGGAGGTACACGGTACCTTGGAGCATGCTAATGCTATGCTAGCCGCCCATGATGCTCAGCACCTTCTTGAGCAAGAGGGAGAGCAAGGAGAAGGAGAGGCCCCCGATTCCGACATGGACACCGAGGGTGACATGCCGCCCCTTCCAGCTCCACCATCACCTATGGGCAGCGAGGCTACCGCTAACAACTTAGATGATTTCTAGAAGTGGTAGTAACAAGTTTACTCCTCCGCTAGGCCTAAATTTTGGCTTCATGTTGTAATAGGCTAGATGGAGTTGAGCTCCCCCTTTTATCTTTTGGTGGCAATGTAATTTAATGATGTGGTTGTGTGATCAAAACTTGATGGAAGTTGTAATCGCTGTGTTGAAAACATTCTGCAGCTAACCTTGTTTTAATTATTGATGGGTTTTCCATTCATTTCTGGGCTGTGATGTGAACTACAAAGTTGTTTGAAATTTGTCAAAAAAAATGATCACCAAATTGCAACCCCATTAGTTAAGCGAAATAAAAATGGCAACCAAAACACTACAGCTCGGCCTGCTGAAAAACAGCAAACGCAGAGAGCTAAAGATTGAATTTTTCGGCTTAGTTACAGTCCGAATTTGAATCTGAGCCCAACGTGAAAGTTGTAGAGCATGAAATTTTCAAGCTACTGACCGAATTGGAGCATTTGACTTGCTTCCTGTTGGGAGATATGATTTTTCTTCCGAACTGCGTGCTAACATGTCATTCTGCACAGTAAACTTCAATATATTGTCACGTTCTATCTTGTCATTCATTATGCAAGCTTATGAAATGTGGCTAATACAAGTACCTACTGCAGATGGCAATCACCCGCAGCGGTCATGACGCTAGTGGCTCCAACGCTAACCAGCAGGGGCCAGAGGGGCAGCAACAGCCGCCACCACCTCCTCCACCGCAGCAACCTCCGACGTGGCAGCAGTTGTATGCCACGCAAACGGAGATTCTACGGAACCTGCAGCATCAGCAACAAATGATGCAGCAGCAGATGCTTCAGCAGGGAGGTCAACGGGTCCCTCAGCCTCAAGTGGCCCGATATGAGGATTTCCTGGCTACACACCCGCCAATATTCTCGTGAGCCGATGAGCCCTTGGAGGCCGATACGTGGATTCGAGCCATCGAGTCCAAGTTCACAATCCTGGCGACGCCTTGCACTTCCAACCGCAAGGTAGTGTTCGCGGCGCAGCAGCTCCACGGCCCAGCTCTCCTATGGTGGGAGAACTACCTGGCCCTGCAGCAAGAGGGTCATGTGGTTGAATAGGATGAGTTCAAGGCAGCGTTCAAGGCTCATCACATTCCGGCCGGTCTGGTAGAGCGGAAGTTGAATGAATTTCTGGCTCTGACCCAGGGTACCCGCACAGTGCTCCAGGACGCCCAGGCCTTCAATGGTCTGTGCCCATACGCGGGTCATCACGCCGACTCTGACGAGAAGAAGTTAGAGAGGTTCCGACGTGGCCTTAACACCAAGTTAAAAGCTCAGTTGGCCACCACCCGTGCTGCCACATATGGCGATCTCGTGAACCTCGCCATTGCCCAGGAAGACGCCAACATGGTGCACAAGGCGGAGAAGAAGAGGAAAGCTCCCGCTGGACCTTCGAGCGCGCAGCCGCCGAGATTCCGCTTGGTTCCCCCGGCTGCACCGCAAGGACAGTCCAGGGCACCTCAGGGAGGTGGATGGGTTGCTAGGCCACCATAGCCTAATGCGCCCCGTTCCCTCCACCACCGCAGCAGCAACAGGCGCCAAGGCAGAATGCACAACAGCCAGCTCGCCCTGGAGCCGGCTATCAGTGCTTCAAGTGCGGCTGTAACAGCCATTTTATCAAGGATTGCCCGCAGAACAAGCAGCAGAACCAGCGCCCGGGAAATCAGCAAAACAAGGGCAAACAGTAGCAGCGTGTGCAGGTTCGACAAGGACGGCTCAACTACACCACTTTGGCCGACCTACCCGAGGGAGCCCCAGACATGACTGGTACCTTCCCTATCTGCACTCAACCTGCTGTGATATTATTTGATTCCGGGGCAACACATAGTTTTATAAGCACAAGATTTCATGTGAAATGTGGATTAAAATCGTACCATACCAAATCATCTTATGTGATATCAACTGCGGGAGGTAAAATTGCATCCAACCAAGTCACCGGAAAAGTTCCAATCAGGCTGGGAAGTAAAACATTTCCTACTGATTTAATTCTGCTTGGTATGGAAGGAATTGACATTGTGTTAGGAGCCAACTGGATGACTCAACATAAGGTTGTGCTAGATGTTGCGGAACGAGTTGTTGAAATAAACTCGCGTACGCATGGCCCTAGTGTGCTATATCTGCCACAACGGACTTGCGTCAATGGATGTGCCTATACAATGGTAGAAACCCAACTAAAGGACATTCCGGTGGTATGTGAGTATGCCGATGTTTTTCCGGATGACTTACCTGGGATGCCGCCGGATAGGGACATTGAATTTGTGATTGAACTTCAACCTGGCACAACACCTATATCAAAGAGACCATATAGAATGCCACCCAATGAATTGGCTGAATTAAAAATTCAACTCCAAGAATTGCTAGACAAGGGTTTCATTCGTCCGAGTGTATCACCTTGGGGATGTCCCGCTATCTTTGTCAAGAAGAAGGATCATTACTTGAGGTTGTGCATTGATTACCGGCCTCTCAATGCGGTGACTATTAAGAACAAATACCCACTCCCCCGTATTGACATCCTGTTTGACCAACTAGCTGGCGCCAGAGTGTTCTCCAAGATTGACCTTCGCTCTGGCTATCACCAAATAAAAATCAGGCCTTGTGACATTCCAAAGACTGCCTTTTCTACACGTTATGGACTTTATGAATTCTTGGTCATGTCTTTTGGACTCACCAATGCCCCAGCCTACTTCATGTACCTCATGAATTCGGTCTTCATGTCAGAACTGGATAAGTTTGTGGTGGTTTTCATTGACGACATTCTTATATATTCTAAGAATGAGGAAGAGCATGCCGAGCACCTTCGCATTGTTCTCCAAAGGTTGAGAGATCACCAGCTCTACGCCAAGTTCTCCAAGTGTGAATTCTGGTTAGAGAGCGTGAAATTCTTAGGTCACACGGTTTCCAAGGATGGCATATCCGTAGACCCAACCAAGGTGCAAGAGGTACTAGATTGGCAACCACCTACTTCTGTCCACGAGATTCGGAGTTTTCTGGGTTTAGCCGGTTATTATCGCCGTTTTATTCCGGACTTCTCTCGGATTGCGAAACCCATGACCGAACTCTTAAAGAAGGGAGTCAAGTTTGAGTGGAATGACAAATGTGATGAAGCTTTCCACACTTTGAGAAGACATTTAACTTCAGCCCCAGTTTTAGCTCAGCCCGATTGCACCAAGCCCTATGATGTCTATTGCGATGCATCAGGCACCGGACTTGGCTGTGTCCTTATGCAAGAGAACCGAGTCATTGCTTATGCTTCTCGAGCACTTCGGCCTCATGAGCAAAACTACCCCACGCATGATCTTGAGTTAGCAGCGGTTATTCATGCTCTCAAGATGTGGAGACACTATTTGATGGGTGTTCCATGCAACATATACACAGACCACAAGAGCCTCAAATATGTCTTCACTCAGGCACATTTGAATATGAGACAGCGAAGATGGTTGGAGTTAGCAAAGGACTATGACCTTAGTGTGCATTATCACCCCGGCAAGGCTAATGTAGTTGCGGATGCACTAAGCCGCAAGGCTCATTGTCATTGTCTTTCCGTGGAGTCCTACGCTGACACCTTGTGTCATGAAATGTCAAAGCTCAATTTAGAGATTGTTCCACACGGGTACTTCAACCATATTGCAGTTGAACCAACCTTGCACGATCAGATTGTTGTAGCCCAATTGAATGACGCGAGCATTAAAATCCTTAAAAGGAAATTGTCAAAGGAGAAGGTGAAAGAGAAGTACAAGTGTTTCCGGCTAGATGGACAGGGAGTGATGTGGTTTGGACATCGCCTCGTGGTGCCCAAAAACACGGAACTCCCGAGGAAGATTATGGATGAGGCCCATCTCTCTAAATTTTCCATCCATCCCGGTAGCACCAAAATGTACCAAGATTTGAAACAAAACTTTTGGTGGACTCGGATGAAGCGAGAAATTGCCACATATGTGTCGGAATGTGACACGTGCCAGCGGGTTAAGGCTAGCCACTTGAAGGTAGCAGGCATGCTTCAACCTCTACCTATTCCCTCATGGAAGTGGGAAGATATAAGCATGGATTTCATTGTTGGACTTCCCAGAACCCCTCAGGGGCATGACTCCATTTGGGTAATTGTGGATCGCCTTACCAAGACCGCACATTTTATTCCGGTCAATACCATTTATACCGCTAAGAAATACGCTGAGATTTATTTGGAACGGATCATTTGTCTACATGGGGTACCCAAGACGATAATTTCAAATCGTGGTGCTCAGTTCGTAGCACGCTTTTGGGAACAATTGCAATTATCCCTAGGCACAAAGCTGATCCGTAGTTCAGCATATCACCCTCAGACCGATGGGCAGACGGAAAGGGTAAATCAAATACTTGAGGATATGCTTCGAGCTTGTGTTATCCATTATGGCAAGAATTGGGAGAAGTGTTTATCTCTGGCCGAATTCTCCTATAACAACAGCTACCAAGCGAGTCTTAAAATGGCACCTTTCGAAGCCTTATATGGTAGAAGATGTAGGACCCCGTTGTGTTGGTCCCAGACAGACGAGAGGTATACCTATGACCCTGACCTTGTAAAGGAAGCAGAAGAAAAGGTTAGGATCGTTCGTGAAAACTTGAAGACCGCCCAATCACGGCAAAAGAGCTACTTTGATCAACGGCAGAAGCCACTTCAGTTCGAAGTTGGTGATCATGTGTATCTCAAGGTCTCCCCGACCAAGGGTGTGCAAAGATTTGGGTTAAAAGGAAAGCTTGCACCTCGTTATATCGGCCCCTATGAAATTACTCAACAATGTGGACCGGTGGCCTATCGAGTGAAGCTTCCCGAGAAGCTCTCAGCCGTACACGATGTATTCCATGTTTCTCAACTCAAGAGGTGTCTTCGTGTTCCGACCGAAGTTGTGGAAAGAGAGGAACTCTCGGTTGAACCGGATCTCTCTTATGATGAGCATTCCATTAAATCCTCGACGAGAAAGAGAGACAAACACGAAGGAAGGGAGTTAAAATGTACAAAATTCAGTGGAGTCATCACTCCGAAGATGAAGCCACGTGGGAAACCGAGGACTACCTTAAGAAGAATTACCCCGACATTCTTTCGTAAGCCAAGGTATTTCTTCCCCGCTATGTTCCTAAGTTTAATCGAATCTCGGGACGAGATTCCTTTTAAGGGGGGTAGGCTGTGACATCTCTGATGTAATAATGAATAAAACACATATGAAATAGGTTGAAAAGGGATTTATGGGTTGAGAATTTAAAAATCCATCAAAAATTCAAATTTAAATTCAAAAACAAAGGAGGTTTGACACCCAACTGAAAACTCAAGAATTTTGTACTAAACTTGAAAATCTCCAAATATAAAAGTTGTTTTTCATCACAAATAAGGCCTAGTCACTGTTTGGAACTTTTGAAAATTTTGCGGTTTAGACCCTCAAAAACCCAAAATACAGTTCTGAACACCTTTTTGAATTTGGGTTGTTTGAGCTCGAAAAATTTGAAATTTCAGGTTCACCCCAAAAATAAAGTTGTGTCCCATCTTCCAAACTCCAACTTTTATTTTCACACTTTTTCAAGTTCAGTTCAAATTTTTGGAGAAAATTCAAATGTAGCAGTGGAGCTCCCCAGGGCTGCCAGCTCGGCCCTGGCGCGCTCTGCGCCTGGCCGGAGTTCGACCGCCACGTGGCCGGCGAGCGGCGGAGGCCGCGCCGAGCTGGCCGAGCCGCGGCGTCGGGTGGCGCTTGTCGCCTTGTGCTTGTCCAACCCTCCCGAGCTGTCACCTCGCCGTCGTTCGCCCGCCTCGTCTCGCGCCGCGGAGTGCCATCATTGCGGTCGGGCGCCGCCGTGGCCGCGCGCTCGCGCGCGCGTCGCGCAGTGCCTCCCCGCGGTAGATTCCGTCCCTCTCCGCGCCAAGGGCCCTGTTGGAGATCTCCCAATGCTCCACGCGATGATCTTTGACGCCCTATCCCGTGCGCGCGCACTGCCCGAGCTCGCCGCGCCATCAATGGCGACCGTGACGGCCCGTGCACGCGCTCACACACCCCCGAGCCCACTCAGTGCCCCTAGCGCACTCCAAACCCTTCACTGAGCACCCTCACTCCTTCCCCTCAGTCCACGCGTAGCCATTCCCACTTCACCACGCTCGTTCCCATCGTCTTCCACCTCGGGACGCTTTGAGCCGAGCTCGAGCTTCCCCGCCGCAACCTCGAATCGACCGCGAATCCCTCCACCCCTTTCCAATCCCCCGCGCGTGCAGCTCGCTCACTCACCCCGCTAGCTGCTCGAGCAATCCCCAGCTCGAATCGAGCCTCACTCGCCGCGAATCGAAGCTTTTCCCCATCGCTCGGCCGTTGACACCGCAAACACCACCTCCACGTCGAGCCCTATACCCCGGCCATCCCCGCCGCAGAAGAACCCACGACGAGCTCCACCATCGTCCCGTGAAGCTCACGAGCCTTTCCGCGCACCGCCTCGACCACCGCAGACCGCCAGCGACATCGCCGGAGCTAACCGCGCCGCCGCTCAACGTCGACGAGCCGCGCCGTTTCATCTCCGACCGCGAGACCTACCTCAACCAACTCGCGGTGAGCTCCTCTCCTTTTCCCCCAACATCCCCCGACCCAGTTCGCCGTCGTTTCGCCGGCGTAACAATGCCGACGAGCCCAAGGACTCGTCTGCGTTCCCCTTTTAGTTCTAGGGTCCTCTGCGCAAAAACCAGGGACTCGTTTGAAAGGTTTTTAAAAGTTCTAGGGTCTCCAGCGTAAAAAGATTCTTAAAACCTAGATCTAATTTTCCCGAATCTTGTAAAATCCGTTAAAAATTATACAAAAATCAGAAAAATGCACAAGAATACTCCCTGGATTCGTGAGATTGTAAACTCCAATCTCCTTTAAGCATATATATACTTTTGGTGAACCGTTTTTGAATTAAAATTCAAACTGTAAAATTTGAAACTTGTGCACCATTTCAAATCCAGAGCTCCGCTAGGGTTGATCTTTGGATATGTTGTTTGTAGTGACTTTGGGCACCTTGTGTCCAAAGGGGACCTAAAAATGTGAAGTGTAGCTTCAGTTATGAATTAAAATGTGTTTCCTGTCTTTTTGTAGTCCAGAAATTATTAAAAATAATCCATGTAGGGACAAATCACCATTTTTCTCCAGAGGACTAAAAACTTGTTAGCACACCTGTTAAAAATGCAAAACTTAATTTTTGCTCTGTTTAGACTAGCAAATAAATAGATATGTGTTTTTGGATAGAAATTTATTGAGGACTGTCCAAGGGTTATTTTGAGCCACCACTTGGCCAGAGCCCTCCTTGAACTTATGACTAGCTCTGGTAGAAAGATTTTCTGAATTGGATGTATTTTCAAGTTTATATGAATTTATTTCATTTCTGCAGGCAGCAGATTGTATTAATTTTAATAAATTTTGTGTAGCTCAAATTTAGCTAAATTTTGGAGTGAGCTTAGCTCTTATACTCCAGTGGCTGTCATAAAGTTTATAGATAAAAATGATGAACAGAAAAGGAGAAACAAAAATGAGAAGGAATCTATATGGAATTTGATTTATATAAAAGAATAAACCTTTTTGTTAATTAGTTAGAATAAAATAAGGAGAATCTAAAATTTCAGAACAGCACCCTAATTTGCAAATAATAAATAGAATTCTTTTATATACGTACACAATCTCCATCAAAGTTGTATAAAAGTTTCCACACACCCCTCCTCTAATCTTATGAAAAAGAAAGTAGTACTTAAGTATGTCTAGGTGAATATGGCCTTCAAGGCCTTAATCTTGAAATCAATAGGCAGCCAATAAGTTATGCATCTCATGTAGAAGGCGTTATTCCGGACGGCAACTACCATCTCATCCCCGCCGACGAAGGAGGAATCCCGGAGGGAGGTGCCGGCGCCGGATCGACCAACCCGGAGGCTAACTCCCAGCTAGAGCAAGAAGGCAAGCCCCGAGCATAACCTAACCTTTACCAATTATGCATTTATGAATTCCCTATGCTTGTGCATTTACGTTTCAAGGAGTTGATTGAATACCTTAGCTGCACATTTCCTAGTACCTATGACTTGCAACACTAGTATGAAAGGATCGATAGGGCATTGCTTTAGGTCCGTTACAAGTCGAGTGATTTCCTGTCACTCGCGAGACATAGGAGTTGCTTGTCTTTACTTATGTTGGAATCATAAGGATTGACGGGCGGGGTGATAGATGTAGATCTCCCGTCCGTGTATGATAATTGATTTAAGGTCGAAACGTGTGGTTGAGTGTGTCAAGTTTTTGAACGTACCACATGCATGCCGATATATGGAGTCGGTAAGCCCGGTACCAGATTGAAGCAGCTAGGGCCGATAGCCATCTCTCCTTGGAAACTTTGTTTTCCCCCTGCCCGTACACTTGTGGATATATGCGTGAGATTGTGAGTGAAGCAGTAAACCTTTATCCTAAGGAAATGGACCCGGTTCCGAATTGTGGATCGATGGAAAGGTTGGGAAGTGCTTGTACCTTTTATAGCAAGCATTATCCGTGTGTGTTGGGTTTCCCCTGGCCAGGTAGCAAATTCGGTTTCGAACTGTCCGCTTTCTCGCGGTTAATGAGACTGCTTGACCGCCTTGCTGCATTGAGTAACAAGTGAACTATGAGAATGATGAACTTGTTGCATGAGATAAAATGTATTGCACCACTTGTATGCTTAGACAGGATGCAAATCTAGAATGGTTAAATCTACTAGAATATGATGCTAAAACTTGAAAGCAAGGACCTACTCTTAGTTGCTTTTGCAAACAAACCCACCAGCAAAAAGTCTCTCATTGTCTAGATGTCGGTGATGTGTTTCACCCGACGGTTAGCCTTGCTGAGTATTAAGTATACTCAGCCTTGGCTTGTGGCATTGATATTTACAGGTAGCATGTTGGATGTGGCAGTCGATGCTATGACTTGGCCTACCCAGGTTCCCCCCTGGAGTTTGCACATCGACTGGTTCCGTTCCTCTGCCGAGGAACGGGAGGCAGTAGCACCATGCAGGCTTCAGGCATGGTGTTATTTGTATCGTCGTTAGTTATCTTCCGCTGCAATGAAACTGTTATTTCGCTGCATCGAACTACTTTTTTATTTTCCGCGCATGAACCTATACTCTGATTTAAGTTTCGAACTGTTTGTAATAACTTCGAGATACGTATTTGTGTATGTTAAATTTGTGAATGTTGTTAATCTCTGGAACTCACCTTCGTGTGGGCATGCTGTTGTTTCGATCGAGAAAAGTACGTGGTTAATCGGGTTTAATCCGACGGCGCTCCAGCTTATTCCGGATTAAGTGCCTGACTACTTGATTAGTGGTCCCGGGGTACTTAACTTGGAATAATTTCGGAGTGGTCCGCCAACAGTGACGGCGGCAGAGCTCTGCTTCGGCTCGTCTCCACGAGCTCGAGCGGGTGAAGGCGACTGGCAAAGGGGTCGATGAGCACCAGCGGAGAGCGGGGAGGTGGTCGAGCGGTTGGTT